>JTDE01001092.1:128643-149444 GCA_014338405.1 Paragonimus skrjabini miyazakii
AAATCCACCCGGCACATTCGCTAACCCTGACGCACGTTACAGTCATGTCCACGTCGACATAGTCGGGCCATTGTCGAACTCAAAAAGTCATCGGTATATTTTGACGTGCGTTGATCGTTTCACCAGATGGCCCGTAGCAATACCTCTTCCCAACATGAATACTGAAACAGTTGCGCGGGCGCTCTTGGACGGGTGGATTTCAAACTATGGTGTTCCAACGACTGTGACCACTGATAGAGGTACATAATTTCAATCAGCGCTGTTCAGAGACTTCAACCGGCTACTGGGAGTCGATCACATCAAAACCACTGCATACCATCCGGCAGCAAATGGTTTGGTCGAGCGCTTTCACCATCAGCTGAAGGCCGCTTTAAAAGCTCAGCTAGACCCCGAGCGTTGGACTGATCACTTACCCCTTGTCATGCCTGGAATTTGGTCGAATGTTAAAGAAGACAATAGCTGCACAACCGCAGAATTGGTGAACTGCTCTACAGGTCGAACGCCGGCCAAACTAATTTTGACGCTACTACCTTCGTGCAGCAGTTGAAGTCTTCCATGGCGAAAATCCGGCCCCAGTCCACCAGGTTAAACACCAAACAGGAACAAAAGCACTCCGATCTCGACTTTTGTGATTTTGTTTTCGTTCGTGTCAACGCTGTAAAAGCCCCTCTCCAGAAGCCATACTCTGGACCATTCCGTGTGATCAAACGATTCCCCAAGTTTTTTGTGATCGATCAAAATGGATCTCACGATACAGTGAGCATTGATAGACGTAAAGTTGCTCATGTCGAATCCCAGCTAGATCCTCCTATCGCTCCTGATGTCGGTCCTACGCCTAGTGACTGGCAGTCTACCCAGCCCATGCGTAACAAACAGTCTGTACCTCATTCCAACCCAAAAAACCCTGTTGACCTTCCCCGCACTTGCTCAGGCCGAACAGTCAGATGGCCAGCAGTTTTTAAAGAGTATTGCGCTTAACATTTCCTCATTTTTATCAAGCGTTTTCATTATTTTAACGCTCTAGAGAAGGAATTCTATAGGGTATTGTACACATTTTCATATTTCGCTTTATTGTTATATACAGTTTGCACCACTTTCCCTTGTACAGAATGAACATCACTTGTTTGAATTGATTCTACTTAGCAATACACTTTTGGTGCGCGCGTCTCGTCTCCTTGACGTTCCTGTTTCGCATAGATTTGGATTGTCTGCAGCGAGCTATTCGGCTGCTGTGTTTTGAACTGAATATTGGCATTTGTATCTTTGTATTGGGTTAGTGCCCTAGAGTCTCTTACGAACACCAAAAACTTGCAAGATGAAGTGAAATGCAATTCGTGGGTCTCGTAAAATCAATGAGCGCACAAAGGAACTGTAGATGCTTCCACTGGAATGAATAAACGCATATCAAATTATAAAATAAAATCGGTAGACTGCTAACAGTCTACAATTGTGGTCCATACAATTATTTTCATTTCGTCGACTTCTAATTAACCTCAAATGCAATGCGCAATTTACTACACCTCCGAGCTATAAAAATGGAACTATAGTCAACGTATTGGCTAAAGAAATTACAAACTTCAGTTTACAAATTCCAAATTAAAAATATTACTCACCAATCTATTCCCTCTCTCAGAGTCCAAACGTTGTTGCATTTAGAGCTCACTAAACATATGGCATGAATGTCGTTGCAGCTAGCCGAATGCGATTCGAAAATGTTATCTTTAGCTAACTTTAGTTGATTTGATGGAGATAAATAGGTCAACAGGGCTACTAGCAGTTCATAATCCTCAAGGGTATTTGTAATCGTTCTACTTCTCAAAGCAATTCTGATCAGTTCCTGTTCCGAATCCATACTGAGTGATTTCGCTACGGCATGCGACCGATCATCATACACGGCGTTTAACAAAAGTTGCTTTGAAATACATTATTGAACGAAGGTCAAACGCTTCAATAAAAATCATAGATTAAAACAAACAAAGGATAATTCACTCATCACAATAAGGCGATATGAAGCGGATTTCTGTCGGAAGCAAAGACTTGGAAACATTCAATACTGCAACGCTTAAGTGGTAAAATTATTGATCCGTCAATCCATGCATTGGCCTGTAGTTCGAAATACTTGCATGTGAAGATATTTCGATTCGAAAATTATCCGTAGCTGGCAAAGCCGGTCGTCAAACGGGAACAAGATGACACTCCACGGAATATTTGGTGATATTTCGGTGGTAGCACCGAAGGATGTAAAAATCGTTAGTTTCCGTGTGTTCAGTTAAACGAACCAAATACGGCAGGTTATGAATCATGTAACGTTTAACCATGGAGTATCCTGCCGACACCAGAAGGAGAGGGCGCTAAGCAAATAATAAGACGAAAGAATAACACAGCCGAACGACAAGCGAGCACGCAGCGTGAGTCGTACCCTCACGTACACAGGGGTTCATTTCAGTATCCACGCTCGTTTAAACAAACGTACACACACAAACGTTGGAAACAAAAAGAGTGCAATGGCAATCGTAACTCTGGCATAGTTAGAAACAAACAAATAGGGTCGCTCCACATTGAAGAAGTGATCACGAGCCGTGAAGTGTTTGTTTTGGTCGACTGTTAATTGCTTCGTTGTTCATCTGGGACTGAGGCAGAAAATAAAAATGGATGGTGTTTTGAGGGTATAAAATGTGTTGTCGATAGAGATGCCACTTATGATCGCCTGGAAGGCAATTCTTCTGCGTTGATGAAATATTTTGAATGCGTTAACACACAATTTGCAGGCTAATTTTGTTGCTCGGCAGACCGTAAATATCTGAGTATTCTTTGGATGGAACGTTTTTAGTTGTGAAAGTAGTTGTAATTTTGTGGCATATTTAAGTTCACGAAATTGAAGGAATCTTTTGGTCGAAAATCTTTTTGTTTTGATCTTCCGAGAACGTAATTAAGCAATGTGCAGTAGTTCAGTGGCATAAGGTGTGGTAGCGTGTAGTATGCCACCATTTTGTTTTGTCACATACTTCTTCCCGCTTCCTTTCAGGCCGTGGAACACTCGGGTTAGCTGCGTCCGTGCAACGGTCTGAGAAGGATGACTAACCAGAGGCCGAGTTCGGCGGGCAGTGAGCGTGAGTCTACCTCCGACTGGTAGGCTATTCCGGACCGTGGGACCCCGTATATACATATGGACAAGGACACGTTGTGGATTGAATCTCCTTCGGTATGTGTTGTGTTAATACACATTTCTCAATGACTCGTGACTTCTTTTTTGTATGAGGTGAACATCACTGTGCTTCGGTTACGAGCGTTGAACGTTGTGTGCTGTCGATTGTGATCGACTCAATGGAATTTTAGAAATAATTAATGGAAAAATAACGAACGTTTTCATTTTGCGTTATTTAGGAGAATTGATTTTGGGGTGTATTGGAACTCGATGTAATAGACGTGAAAATACAGGCATTCATTTTTACGTGATTGTGCTTAAACAGGAAAGTGTGATTGAACCATTGTTGATACATGCGGACTAAGCTTTTGTAAAGCTTCAAACGTAAGACACGTTAGTAAACATATTGCAACGTAGGTTTATGCGCAAAAACCAGACAAGTCAGTTATATTTTTTTAGCTATATTCGGCATGCATAGCTATTGGTTGATGCCACTGTTGTACAGTTTTCGGTGAAATTCCAGTGGCCTAATCAATCAAACGTTAAAAATGACCAAAATATGGTAACACCGAAGAAGACTTGTGACAATAAGGGATGGGCGTCAAAGGTAAGCGTACAATAAGATGGAAGACGTATCAGTAAAATAGGAACGACTCACTGGTTAGTCATGGTCCGTTGAATTGAATAAACCACCACAAGGCAGAAAGAAAGCACCAAAGATGGCGTTTGGAACACGGCCGACGACGTGGGATGACGAAAGTTGAATGTTGACAGATCAGCGGACAGGCGGAGCTAGTATACTTCACCGTGCAACTACTTTACCAGCTCGAAAGTTCGTAAAAATGAGGAAGACAGAGGTGGTGGGAAGTAACTCCCGTCTGTTCGTGTTGACGATCAACTTCAAAAAGTGATGGCGATGCTCTCAAATAAGTGTGCAGATGGTGTTAACGAAAAGGTACATACAAAAAGTATAAAAATGAATTACAAAATATAACTATGAATTATGGACACTATAGAATCGTAACGTACGTTGGAATGCGGACGAGGTGACCTGCTGCACGAACGAAAGCTTACAAGGGTTACGTGTAATTGTCCTAGCTTACGACTTAAGCTAAACAGTACTCCGTGCCTAGACACAAAACTGTTCCATCCGTTAGTCCTACTTTACGAGTTAAGGCAAACAATACCGTATGCAGAAACAGGTTGGCGAATGAAGTAACTGAGCTCGAAACCGTGTGGATCTCAACGTGAATTGCTTATTTGAAGACTATGGGAAAAGTCACATACTACCTCCGCCTTCCTTCAGCACAGAATGTAAATATTAGTTTTCACGCGTTCTGGGTGTCCCTCCGGATAACTGCTGTGTGCCACACGAAGTCGTCGTCATCTCGTTCAACACACCTGATATCTGCAAGAAAACTGAGTATGCTTATGTGAAGGAACTGACATTTTTCAATTATCTCGAAAGGATAATCGCCCCACGTTGTGTTGATCCGCGTTTTCTTTGGCTCGTGTGCAAGAGGTACACTGTCAACGGACCTGTCTAAATCGACATCCGTTATCTACTTCTATGGTTGCGTGCGACATTACGTACGTGAAAGTAACACGGCATGATGACGCAACCGAACACCAAATGGACTGCTGTCATTTGCCCAGTCATCTTATCCATGGCAAACGCCTCCAACTCATTGTTATCGCCCATCATTTCTTAAAAATTTCGAACAGCCTACGTAGTGAAGCATACTTCTCACTACGAACGTATCCGTACATTGTGCGTAGGTCATGTCCCATACCATCTCTTACGCGGAACGGACATAACTTCCAGCTTCGGAAGTATGAGAAAATGTACAATGATATGCTTGTCCCTGTTTATCCCGTGGGTGACACCTACATTCACAACCTGCGAGAAATGTCGGATTAGTTCCGTCTGCGTTCGCTGGGCAAAGCAGGTATGCGTATACATATTACCTTTGTCTTGCATGGTACGCACCACACCTGTCGCACTGATCACCGACAGCACTTCATCAAGGTTATCTAACGTTATGTTACTATTCCTACATAACAACCTCACTTGATATTGCAGGCTTTAACTTACGGCGGATGCTTCCAACTTCAAAAGTTGTGATCAACTTCTCGTAAACATCCGCTGCATACTGTTTAATGTCAGCAGTTAGTGTACTGTATTGGAACAGGTTCCAGCATTCGTACAATTCACTGACGTTGATTGCACGATTCGTAGGATGGGGCTGATATAGCAGACAGTTGAGAGGGTAGTGGTGCTCCGACTCAAAATAGCCCACAACTAGGCAGCCATCTCGTAGGACCATATGAATCTGTTGCATGCAACATGTGTTGCATAAAGCGAATTGCTAAAAATACTAACAGTTAACCCACCAGACACGTCACATATACCTGCATACACTCCTATGCCTTTTACACTTCATACGACGATAGAAAATCTGCATGATTCTCAGATAACCATGCCACCTTACCTTATCGTGCTTCGGAATCGTTTTCGACCTACATATGTGAGTTCATGATGTGGATTTTGGTGATTTCAACTTCCATACCAGGTACCAAGCTAATAAAGCAGTGGTTTTCCATAAAATGATATTTCTAACCACATCAGCTGAGGAAATCACGGTCTACGATTGGCAGTCAAGGTATATTTCAGAGAAAGTCGACCTGATGACCTATCTCCTGTGTTGTGACTGGATCTACTACCTGCGAGAGCGTATACGGAGCAGAACAACGGCCAGTAAAATGGCGGATAATAGCAGGATGAAAAATGGTAACGAACCACGGAGTACGGAGTATACGCAATCAGTTAGTCACTCCCCCTTCAACCCGTCCACCCGAGGGTACCGCATGAAAACAGGGAAAAGGCTGGCTTTCACACAGAGCCTCTTTATGTTTCTCGCCCCGATGGCAACGTGGTCATAGACCCGTTCGTATTTATAGGACCTGCGACTTGCAACGAAGCAAGTTCAAAGGAAAAGCACCAGAAGAAGTCTAGACAGTAAATTCTAAGCGTGTAGTTGGGATAACAACAAGTTATCTCAACGGCTTAGGTCGTCCGTGAAGCCCGAAGCGGTGCACGACCACAGCAACGGTGAGGATCACTCGTTAGTGTACTTATTAGTCTTTTGATCGCACAATAATTTCAGGGAACTGTCGACTTGCCCGATACCATTTCATGTGGTGGATTATTTGCAGGCTATCAGAGATCTACTCAAGTTTGGGGAATTTTCTTGTCTTACCGATTTCAGGTGTGGAGCAGTACAGAGATTTGTACGTGTTCTGTTGGGGTGCAATATCATCGCGGAGGAGTTTGAGGTATGAACATATCAGCGTTAGGTCTGCCAAAGTTATGTGGTGAATGGCGTACCGGTGTATCAAATACAGGTGTCATAATAGCGGAAGCCATGTGTTACGACGTTCTGAATGAGTCGAGTTCACCTATTCCCAATTGCACAGTTCTTGTGATACATGCCACCAATCAGGCTTCCACGTGTTTAAAGAGAAAAACCTGGATTTTTTGTCGGTTTTTTCACTTTTGAGCATAATCACGATATAACTGTCTTGTTGTACAATACGCACCCAACAAATCACTCCAAGTAATTGACTCCAGGCATCTGTTCAGATGCAACGCTCCAACTGTTGAGTTAAAACACCATGCTGCGGATGTTTCTGGTAAGTATATAACGACCACGGATATTAGCAACCACCGTTGTCGGTTGAAACATCCGATAATAAGTGTGTGGGTTTGTGTGCATTAATTTTGCAGAGAATCTATCTCGAACACTCAATCATATAGAGACTAACGACACACTGCGTATCATCGAAAACGACAATAATATGTGCACGCGTATATGCTTGGCATAAAAGCAGTAAATGCCGTTTGGACGCCTTTCTGGTGTGGTCATTACGGAAGCCACCTATGAAACCAACCGCTAGAAGTGAGTCTACTCTAATTTCACGTTTTCGGTTGAAGCTTGAAGCTGCATCAGTTTCGGGTCACACACGGATTAGGTCATGGGCAGTCTGCAAATTGTGCCTCCCCGCGTCATTTACTTAAAGCATTCCGTCAGGTGATGTCGAAACGTTTGTGTTCGACGAATTGGTGATCCAAATGTGAGCAGCACGAATCGGCTTTGGGTACAACATGATGTTGTGCTATTTATAGATTGCAAACGCCGTGGGTAGCACGTACGTTCCGTAATCATGTTTATACTTCCCATTTAGACAAATTCATTCAGACGTCGATATATGTTTAATTGCGTGGCTACTCCTGATAACTTAGTAGAATGAATGAACAGTTATTTCCATTTACCATTAAGGTTCAACCTAGATTTTTAAATGATCATACGATTCGACCTGAGGTTTATGAACTACTTGATGTGCAGCTGGCTTTATACAAAGCTTAAGTGGTCCGACCACGCACAATCAAATGTAGTTTGCTTTTGAGACCGAACAAGCAACCGATTGGAGAATGCAAATAGGCGGCCAAAATAATATAATGTAGCCACGGCCGTCAGTAGAATCTGGCCTCAAAACGAGTTGCTAATACATGAGCTTGATCCGCAGCGCACATACCGTTGTGACCACCTTGAGGTGGTTAGCATCGATTTGTACGCTAGGAACATAATCGCTCGGCCAACACAGTTTGTCACAGCCGGTGTTAAAGCATCTCAATCGGCGTACTCTTCTACTGCATTTTAAGCTACCAGACAAGTTTAAGGTGACCGCATCTTATGTAATGTTGTTTGTTAGATTCAAGTAAACCATGGGGGCACACGTTACACAAGGAATATCAGTAATGGCACGTCGAATGCAATTTTCACACATACATGTGGTCCCCGTGCATTCACATGCTGTTCTTAAAAAACACCTCTGCGCTCACAGTAGACTGTTATTTACTACGAACACATTTGTTTTAGACCGCTTTTCGATCCATCGCCGGTGGCTTGCTAAATGTAATTACCATGTTTTGCCCAGAAGTTACTGTTGCAGGTGTTAATCCATTCCAGCCAGAGCACAAAGGTCCGCATCGGGGGTTGACCAAGCTGAGGGATGTAAATCATAAGAAAAGAAGCCGGATTTTTAAGGCTGTCATGGCTTCCATGCACCTGTCCACTGAGGAATCTAAGGCAGCCTCACCACGACCAGACTTCACCCTAGGTCCGACCCAGAATACGGAACAGCCGCACTGGAAGAATAATGGTCACAAGGGAGTACTCTGTGGATACTTCGGTGACCAAGTTAACATGGACGGTTGTCAGAACGATAACTACCAGCTGATTTTTAATTCATGCTGCATGAATAAAACGAATATATATTGCGTTGCCGTTTCCGGATTGCGTGGCAGCAATCTCCCTCACCAGGTACGCTATGGTTTCATCGCCTGTGCGGCTTCAGTTGCGTCCACTTCGAGGACTGTGCCTCAGTCAGCGTTGAAACCAGAGCATCATTAACTGCGGATGAGCCAAATATATCCGTGGATGGATTTCGTGTTGTCCATCCATGCAAACGTGTTCGAGTAATAACAATTCTGAACGACACCACGAACTTCACTGGCCACAGAAAGCAACTATCCATCCTCGACGTCACCTAATGATTACGAATAGACCTGAACAAACGGGAAGACGACTTCTACACAGGCAGAACCGTAAACAAGAAGGTTGCGGAATACCGGACAAGATATTGGATAACCTTTATTACATGCATTTCAAAACTTTTCGGTCTTCGATTTCGTTTTAACCATAAGTTGTGGCGTCGCGACCAAAGAATGCACGTAAGCTGACTGTCGAGCACAAAAGCCAGCGGGTTAAGCTGCGCTTCCCAATGGAGAACCCTGCTTCTTTAATCACTTTGCTTTCTGGAGAGCATATGGGGTTCAACTTACTGGATGTTCATTAAACTGCGTGAACTTGGGGACCTTCTTGTAACCACTGACAAAACAGCTCGGTCTGGACTACAGCGCTCATATGGCACAGTGGAACGGTCAGCTATCTTCTGAGTATTCCTCAAGTGTTCCGAAGGGAATAAACACTGAACATCAAAAATGGACGAATTATGGCACTAATTTTAGTGATGTTAATTTGTCAGTTGTGTAGTTCGAAGGTATGATGTTTCAAGGTTGAAAAGAGTTGGGAACGGCCATTTAGGCGAGAAAAGTGTTTGCAAATTTGTCCTGGAATATTGAAGTGCATATTTCGGGACAAATGCGTGCGTAATATGGAGTATGATGGTTGTGTTGTAATGAGAAACATCGGCTAAGCCTAATATTTGTTCATATTTGCACTTCTGTTAAGAAAAATCTTTTGCCCTTGTTTCGATACAAGCATCATTTTGACCTTCGTAATCAATTTTGCGTTCTGAAACTGCTTCCATTGGAATTTTTATAGTAAAATACATATTCTCACCCCGCAAAAACTTTCAATTTCGCGTGGCTTCGGAGATATAAGTAAAGGTGTTATTTCTGACCACATTGCATTCACATTACACTTGATACCAAATCTCAAAAGTATGTTCTGATGGTTGCTATGCCACCACGCTTGTGGGTTATGTATACGTCTGAATTATATGTTCAGCCTGCTTCCATGTCAGTATTTCAAGTGGAGTGGATACAAACACCGTACAAAATTTAGGCTTGAATACGAGATCCAAAGGGTGATAAAAGTGGAAACGGTTGACTCATAATAGTTCGTTAAGGTGCGTTGGTTTACAATTTCACTACACCGAATGCAATATCCAATGGATACAATCTGTCGTGTTGTTCCTAAATAATGTTGGAGGCCACAACTGAGATAATTCTGATGACAGATAAATAAGGAAATTCGCCGCAATAGCCGGTTGATTTCGTCAACTTCCAACCCTCCAAAAATCTGTCTCCTAGCGACATTGGACGCAGATAGAACGCAAGGCTCGTGACACCAAGAAGTGTGATTTGTATTTATTGATTGTTGGTTAGTTCGATTAAGTTGGTTCAAACGTCGGCCGTATATGTGAAGTTGAGAAAAGTGAAAAATGTGAATAACAATGAGAATTGTGAAATAGAAAATAGTTTACAAAACGCTACACAGGTAGAAAACATTGGTTGCAATGTCACGCCCAAAGCGATCACACATGACGTTATCACGTGGTTGTTTCAATCTACGGTCCATACGAGACAATGTAAATTTGGGTGGTATGACCCACCCTATCTTTGACAGCCTGCCTACTACCTAGTTTATTGTTTTCCGAGTATGTTCGAGTATAGTTTGCCACCTGCAAGCGACTCAGTTCTCACTTATCTGACGGTTAATAACCCACCTCAATGCATGTTATTTCTCCGACGATAACACTGTTTCTCACTTGTACAATTTCGACCACGACAGTTCAGTCTTTGTATCACGGATACTCCTGAGTCTGGCGATTGCTAATCTATATTATCGCCGTTTTTGTGAACTTTCTCTGGACAACCAATATTGCAGGCCAGGTTGCCACAAGGAAAGTTTAGAGCCTTGAAGACAACAAGATGCTTAACCTGTAGGATATATCACAACCAACCCAATGCTTGTGAAATTTACAAACACCCTTACATGGGATGTTTTGTTAATAGCTGTTAAGACCACTCAGTCTGTCACCCGAAGTGTTTATATTTACCCAAGATGAGTCTGCGGCCTGGCACAACATACTCGAGGTGCCCATAAAAACCTAAGACCACTATAGAACGTAGCAGCAAGGTGGCGTCACTTTCTCACAGCAAGGTGCTTAAGAAAACATCGGGGACAAGCGCTTCATAACGGCTGCAACCTGCAATAAATAAACAACTTCCCCAAGGAGGACGGTTGAAGTTGTATTAAAAAGCGGAGTGGTCGCTTGAATTTAGGGCCCAGGCTATCCACTCAAACAGTACTGCAGCGGAGGCCGGGGGATTATACTTAAGCGTCAATTGTACTAGTGTCGAAAGTAATTGGAATGCTCTATGGTGCGGTCTGCTTACCTAGCAATAGCCGATAAGAGGTCCAGGTCAGGGATGGAGGGTGCAAATCTGCGCCCAGCAGGGTGTTGTTACTACAACGTAAACAGACGAGTGGGTAGGATAGTCTGATGAGAGCCTCAGGTCAGATCAGGAGGGTTCACAAATAGCTGCATTCCATGGAAGGTCATCCAAACCAGTACAGTTATTTTCCTAGGTTACTTTGATGCGCATGGAGCTAACTGAAGCAAAGAGAGTGCCCCAAAATTGTCCTCCTGAAAGACCGTACTCAAGCTCATTCTCTCCAAAACTCTCGTAAAGCACACAGATCTGCCCTCGCGCTGGAGGCCTGGTCAATCCTTGGCTGTGCTGCGGCCGGTGATCAACGAGGGGCGGGACAAAGTTGGTGGTCTAGAGAATAAATCGCCCCAGTGGAGAGTGATTGTGGGCTCACCAAGTCAATTTCAATAATCATGAGACAAGAGCGACCGAACAACTGACGTCTAAACTATTCACAGATGATACTGGGTGACCGTTTACGGAAAGCAAATCTTCCGCCATAAAAGGGTGAAGAAGTTGAAGAACAGTCTAACAAAGGTGATAGTTGGGAAAGAACTGAAGTCCAGCTTGTTATTTGAGTGACGAATTTGCCACACTTGGGAAACCAGCAATCGCGGCACTGCACAATGATGCAGTAAAAAGACCAGTAAGGTCCACAGATCAAGACTTGAACCTTGAAGGGGGGTTGAACCCACTGGAAAGCTCCCGAGGTTCCTGGAGTACAGACGGGTATAACGCCCAACCAGCCGAGCTTATAAGGAAAGTCGATTGAAAGACAAGTGGAACTTGACACGCCGAATTCGACCCCAAAAATCATGTGCAACTTACTTACAATCTAAGGCGTTCATAGGCGTGGAGATTTATGGTACCACGGATGAGTGGCTGAAGCACTCGCCGTGGCACGGGAAAAAAGTGGACGTTCATCTCCGGTTCCTTGAATGGTAGCACACAAGTAAGACTTGCAATGTGTGTACGATTGAGACTGGTGCTGATCAACCGATAATGTGGAAGCTATCTCTTTGAGTCTATAATCGAAGAACACCCAATAAGTCTAGATAAAAATGACGCAGATTGGGCGGATTCTATCCACTTCACTTTGCTGCAACTATTAATGAATTTGTGGCGTGCGGGCTGACAACATTTTTCAAGTTGCGGATGAGTCAGACAAGGTTGCCGAAGGATTAGATTACGGCTGCAGTCGACCCAATTCACAAAGGAACTGGGGGAAGGAGACCTCCATTCTGTCATGTCCGTAAGCCTCACGCCAATCATGCATTCTAGAAATTTCACTGGTATCCAAAGAATTAGAGTTATATGTAGGCGCAAACTTTCAAAGTCTCAGCCAAGCAGGCAGCATCCACTTGGCACGCTCCTTGACCGTGTTGCCAGCAATGGAGAAAGGTTGCATCATGAAAACCGGAAGTTCTGGTTTCTGTGAACAGGCCGTGCTTCGGACCATATCTCAAGTTTTACGTACAATCACAGACCCCCTTTCCAGAAACGACAGAGTGGAATTGAAGATAACATGACGTTCATCCACAAGCGTCGATAGAAGATGCAAGAACGATTACTCAGGTGACACGTGTGAACTCTCAAAGAGGTTCTCGGACTCCGGTACGCATACGTTGCTACTACTGAACCTCGGGAATTTAGGGGATACGTGATCAAACTCATCAAGAATTAAGTGAGGAGAAACGCACGAACAACTTTTGTATAATGATGGGCGGTGAACTGTTGGAATAAACTAACACCCGATCTACTGGTGGAGGATGCGTTCACCGAACTTGAGCACCAAATTATGGTCATCGTCTTTTGCTAGATGTGCAATTTCTTCTTAATTTTTCACTGTTTTTCCGGTCCATTTTAATTATTCATAGCTTTGTATGTTTGTCTCTGATCCGGTGTCAGTGACCCCAATATTCGTTTCGGTTTGCCCTTAGTCTTCTGTTTGCTTTTCAATGGTCAGTAGCAATTCTTTTCTGACGCACCGTACATTTCTCTTCTCGATTCAAGCAATCATCCGACAATTATTAGTGTGAACGAGGCCTGTTGTGACTGCAGTTTTGACGTTGAAACCGTATATAACAAACGACCATGCTACATCAGCTAACGACTGTTCATTCGCACAACATACCGCCCCAAACAGATTAATTGTAGCATCTTTTCTCCCGATTGTTGCAGCATGTTGACATCGTCAGAGCTTACAAATGTAGGAATCTTGACGGCATTGGCACTTGCAACCAAATTTATGGGCTCAAATGACCTGAACTGCCGTGCAAATTCGTAAGGGTAGGTTCAGTTCAACTCGAAAAATGTGTAAAAATGTGTTTAAGTTTCTTGTACCTGTGAGCCACAGAGATCTCACCTTGCAGCAAACAAAACGGAAAGCAGAGTCTTTGTTCGGTAATGATAGAAATGGTAGACCGACAACGGTGTATGATTAGATAAGCTGTAAACGGAGATGAAAATCTTATTTACTGGAACTGCGGATCCTACTACGTTCTGACAAATCAGTCTTCTATTTTAATTACGCAGCTTTGGTCCACGAATGGCAAGATTCTAAGTGAATGTTTTGACAGACATGCAACACCAGACTGAGGGGTATTGAGAGCCTGATCATCGATAAGTGGGCCAAGTATGCGAGGAAGAAACATAACAACCTTACAGTGAAGGTAAAAGTCTGTGCAAAGCAACAAGAATGAATGAATAGATGGCGGAAAAGATCAGGTTATTAATCTCTGTCGCTTGTTTACATTAGTATGTTCAAAGCAACCATACAATAACTGTTTCCAACATTTATTGAGTCCATGCTTGAGCTAGGTCACCATAGTGGTTGATATAACTTCCGGAAGCACCTAATTCTATGGGTGGACCAATCAGAAAAATTGCGCTTGACTTCTCAGATGACCTCAACTCATTCTGTGGACAGTGTGTTACCGTCACGATGAGATACGTTTTTCTGTATTAGAGAACCTATGTAGTGCCACGAAAGTCTGAACAAAATAACATCCCTACACTTTTGCCAGAGTAAGAAAATGTTGAGACTCGTGGATTTACTTGGATAATCCACTATCACGAATTTCATACGTTACTTCTTGAACGTGGACCAAAATCTCTGCAGCCTCGGCTTATTTTCCACTAGGTACGGCAACTATGTCTTGACTCGGTACTCCGGATTCGATCGTGCATAGGCTTTGTGTGAAGGCAAAGTATCCAAAGGTTCTACGACGTTACAACTTTTTTGAGTTGGTACGATGCTCGGTTAATCTTTTGAGCTGTACCTACAGGCTAAGACAATCTTTTGGAGTTTGCAGTTAGTTAGATCTTCATGGCTCTCAGTTCAAATCCTATTACTACTGTCAACGTGTGTTAACATGCTCCCACGATTTCAGCACGAAGTATGACTAGTTCCCAACTCAGTCCATCGACGTATCTCAAGAAGTTCCTGTTGCATCAAGCTCTCCGTTGGGCACCCTACTGACTCCACCATGTCTGCGAACACGTAGCGCGAACAATCTACTTTTTTAACCAAGTAGATAACGGATATCAAGAAAAGTGTGGTGCTCAACACTGACATTCGAAACACTCTGCTGCCAGCAGCCACCAAACCGGGATATGCCCCATACGCTCACAAGCAAAATCTGTCGCGCCATCTCCCCTAAGGTTACCTTGACACCTTTAAGCATAAAGTGGAATCCGCTATCTTTAGTACTAGCAGTCTATGATTTCTACAACTAAATGTTATCCAACGTCACCATAGCAAACTTCATCCTGTCTACTTAAACCCTGACCCTCAAGTCATCTCATTTAAAAGATGTTACGGGTTTGTCACATATGACCGCCCTCTCACTAGTCCGTTGATGCTTCGTACCTGATAACATGATTTGCTTCCCTATTCCAAATTGTCCATCCTACTACTGTTAGCGCTGCAGATGGCAGGCTAACTGGACGTTAGTTTGATGCCTCCATTCCACTGCCTACTTTTTGAGCGAGATCACCAATACCCATTCCCATTATTCGGATAGTCAAGTTGCTTCTTATGACATGGTGAACAAACAAGCGATGGGATATGTCACCGATTCACTTAGCGACTCAAACGTCGCTGAATGAATCTCATCTGCGGCTTTGTTCGTGTCCAACTTTAACGGTTGACCACGTAACTCATCTGCTGTGTCCAACATCGCTGGTGTCTCTGTTGAAACAGCCGAAGTTTTAAACTGCAGACGCATACCAATATTTGTTGCATGCACATATTTAAAAGGTTGAGTAAAGCATACTTCTTGTTCGTTCGGGTACGTAGTTCTTATCTATTCTTAACATTACCGCAAATATAATTCCTTGCTGTTTGGTTCGTACGCCCAAAATTCCCCAGCCCTGTGCTAACGCGCTTCAAAAATCTTACTGAAAAGACAGTGAGTCTGTATTTAATGACTTACCGACGTACAATCAGCAGACTTCAGCGCGGCCTGTTAAGGTGCTGGGGAGGTGGACGGAAGAGAATCGTTAGCACAAACGCAGGACAGCCACCAAACAGGGAGACTGTCAACGGAAACTCCAGCCGATCTTCGGAATTCGAGCAAGCGTCGATGTGGTTGGGCAACGTTCTCAACGGTAACGGCTAAACCACTGTTATTCCATGGAATGTGGCCTACAGTATTGAAGATAATGCTGATTCATTATTTAGCTGCCAGTAAAGTGGTGGTACTCGCACTAACTGATGTTAGTGGGCTGCAGCAAGTTCCCATTCACAACGTAATGTGAAAAAATACGACAGCACTGGTAGACCAACTGTGACGTCGTACTGTCTTTAGAATTTCCGCGACGTTGGAGGCGACTGCATCACAAAGTGGTTGGCAGTCGCTGTTATGGATGGCTTAGACCGGACGTAATTAAAT
This sequence comes from Paragonimus skrjabini miyazakii, assembly GCA_014338405.1. Lineage (NCBI taxonomy): Eukaryota > Metazoa > Platyhelminthes > Trematoda > Plagiorchiida > Troglotrematidae > Paragonimus > Paragonimus skrjabini miyazakii. Next base: position 144,707 of record JTDE01001092.1, read on the forward strand.
CATATAATAACCATATACTGAGACCGCATGTTTCGAACAAGGCCAGTTATTATTGCGTGCAAGCGTATTTTCCATTCATATCATATAATCACTCAAATTAGCATACTACTTGCTCTACTCTGTTATTGTTAATTGTCTTGAAAATTATTGATGATAATCTGTTAACAAAGAAGGAATATTATACCAAAATGCCCACTATATCAGCTAGTGTTCAAAAGTTGTCAGTCGCCAAACGATCAGCCTCACGCAGAAAAGACATGGTGACATCAAAGAGAAGCGTAAACTCCTAAGGTATCACGTCCAACACCTTCTCTGTTCCTACTATTGCAAAGAGCCAAAATCTGCTGCTCAAGCGGTGATCTCAACGGCAACTGCTGGCCCCGTACAGAGAAGGAAGAACACCACTTTCTGTTCTGTTCTAATTACCGATGTATTCGCAGACCAGGTCAGAAAAATGACAGACTTCGAGGCTGAAATGACGAAATTAACAGTGAGTGTGAAAAGCTTACCAACATTTTGCATCAGCTAGATCCGATAGTTAGCATTCGAAATGCTTCATATAATACCCTTCCTGGGACAACTATTTCTGGCCATAAAGATTTCGTAGCCGTTGGAACGGTTATTCACATAATAGCTACTGAACTGCACAAACGGACACGCTGTGCAAGTAATGGGGTTGTGTTTGACGTACCTGACAGAATACCCTTGCTGACCGTGAAAAGAGTCTTACTAACGGCTAGTAAGATGGAAGGCCAGGCGTGTCATTTTCTAAGCCGCCGCAAGAAAGTACAGCAAAAATGTTGTCCACTATTACTGCAGTCCACAAAAGAACTTGCAGCGAATGAATTCGTCAAAAAGCAAGAGCAAATTATGCGGGCCACGAATTTTAAGTCGATAAAAGTGTTTGATGGCAAGACACCTCTCCAAAGGGAAACATTCCGAGCCAATATTTCTCAAGTAAAAATGAACTCAAGTAACAAACTCAGCAACCTCATTGATTTGACTGTTGATCTCGACGGCACCACGACCTCCCTAAGCCAACAGGTTGTAACTGGCAATACCGGTACGATATCCGTCCAGCAGGACGCTGGAAAACAAACCACATCCAGCTCTGTTGATGCCAGGCCCTGTTTACCCCTTCAGGTACATCAACACCTGATTATATAACTAACACAAACGTCCGTCAACCCAGTCCATTTTCAGTGCACCCTTCGGCATTTCATCCACCAACATCTGGCCCTCTCCCCATGTCTCACTCAGTCATCCTACCATAAAGGCGCTGTTCCAGCACTTTCTGTCTTGAAGTCAAATCTTTGCAACATCCATTCGAACATTAGTGGAAAAATGGTACATCCCCTAAACCGGACCTCTCCATATGACATTCCGGAACCCACTGTCTCATCTTCCATGCAGTTCTTTAGCAGTTTAAATGTTGTGCCTGACAGAAAAATTCCCATTGATTCATCACTCATAAACGTAAGCTCACTGATGAGTAAGATGCACATCTTTAGATCTTTTGTCTTGTTGCCTAATCCCGATATCATTCTCGTGACTACGACGCACTCTCCAAGTAACCTAGACATGCGAATAAGCCTCATGGGATATAATATACTTCGTAGGGACCGTCTCATAAGACGAGGCGGTGGATGCATCATTTACGTAAAAGAGCAATTTTCTGTAGTTATACATGACAAGCCTAGTCTTAATAAAATTACGGACTCGTTGTGGTTAATGATCTCTATCAGATCTCGCGACCTACCTGTAGGATGCACTTACCGGCAGCCTAATGCTACTAGCAGTGACTTGGGTGAGCTTGTAGAGGTGATAAGTCATGTTTCCTACATATCATGCGAACAGAAACAAATAGGTGGTGACTTCAAAAAGGCTAAATATCTCCTAGACCACTTACACAGCTTCTATAGAGCAAGCTGATTATCTTTTATGCATTCAACCAAATGGGTGGAACAAACATGTCTTAGCGCCCATCAGACAGCGGCATATTTTTGACGTCATACTCACCATGGGTATCTCGTCTGTAGGGATATCCGTCCTGGAACAATTTCCTGGAAGTGATCATAATATTATCAAGTGTCGGCTTGAATTCGATACAGTTATTCAACCGACAGTTGTATTCTGCCGTCCGATCAAATATATTGATTGGACTACCTTCTCCTCTTAACCAAGAACCATAAATCTGAACAGGTGTAGAGTCTTCATTGGTTTGTGCTTCATTATGCTAAAATTGCGTAACCGTTGCCTCAGACCGCATAGTATATTTTTGTTTGATTTGAGCAAAGAAAACAACGTAACACGTTTTCGAATAAAATCGGCTACACATGCGTGATATGTGAAACTAAGTCGTGAAGCGTTTAGGCAAGTGAACTTGTACAGTTTTCATTATTTTGTACTTCGTTATGCTAACATTTCGTAACTGCTGCATCAGAACACATTGTACATTTTCGTTTGATTTGGGTAAACACAACATCACAACACGTTTTCGAATAAACTCTGCTTCACATGCTTGTTGGTTCTTCGTTTGACGCCGGTGGTTGCCATCCAGTTTAAAACATCCTATTTGTTGGATTAACTTTCAGCTCTGTTATTTCGCATCCTCACCTACGCTTGGAACAATCCGAATACTTCCCAGCGTCATTGGATGCCTCACGAGCATTGTCGATCTTTGGTGAGTCCAGTCCTTGACTTCACTAGTTACTTTTGTATCGATAATTATTGTAGTTCACACATCTCTTCCAGTAGTGCGTTTTTCCTCAAATCAGACCCAAAAGTAGCAACCGGGGAATTCATCAAACACTTCACTTTTGTATGAGCATTCTACCCCATGAAGTCAAAACATGTTGACTCCTGTGTACAAGGTAGACTGACAGGTAGACTGACAGACTTCAATAACTCACGTCAATGCACAGAAGAACACTGGGTTTCTCCCTAATAATGCAAATGAGCAGAATATTTGAACACAGAACATAGAACGCAACTGCGTTATGCAAACGACAAAAACCTCGCGGTAGATATCGAGCAGAGGGGCGTGAAACTAATGCAATGGATGCGACGTAGAAATTCCAAAAACGACTCTTTTATAAAGATTACTGGTGAGTACTAATGATAAAGGTTATAACTGTCAAGGATAAAACTGTTGGCGATGACCTTGTTGAAATGTGTGAAATCTTCAACTTACACTTTGCTGTTGCGTTTAGCGTAGAGAACGCTGTATTACACGTCGCTCCGTTGAAAACAACAAAAGTTCTGTGCAATATTTCGATTGATGTCAGAAGTATCCGCTCACAATTGGCTACTATCAAGCCAACAAATCTATCCCGGACCTGACGGTATTCCACCAGTCGCTATCAAGCAAGGAAGTGGAGATATACCTCTCCTTTCACCAATTTTGTTCACGCTATCACTTTTACCCAGCATATTCCCTCCCCAGTGAAAAAAGTCGACCATTATGCCTTGCTACAAAAGCGGTCCAAGGCAGGAGGTTAGTAACTATCGTTCAATCGATCACACATCAATCTGCTCGAGAATGTTTGGAAGGATAATAAAAACGCTCCTTGTCGGGTTCTTGAGGTCGTAAAACCTTATAAACCTTTCGCAGCACAGCTTCCTTGATAAGCTCTCTTGCATGACATGTCAATTGGAATTCTTAAACCATTTATCGATGCCTCCGTCGCAGGAAAAACAGTATTTGTCATACTTCTAGACATGCACAAGGCTTTTGATCGTGTACCACCCAAACGCCTCTCGATCCAAATAGCATCCCTTGGCACACAAAACCCCTTGTACAACTGGCTTTCATTATATCTTGAAGGCAGAATCCACATTATCAAAATGGGAAAGCACTGCTCAACGCCAGAACTATTGACCAGTGAGTGATTCAAGGAAGCGTTCAGGGACGCCTGTTTTTCCTCAAGTATATAAGTGGCGTATTCGATGTTAATAAACATGGTAAACCCTTCCAGTTAGCTGACGATATCAAAATCGTTTACACATTTCGATAGTCCAGCAACCTCGTCTTCTGTTTACAAAATATACGACAGGACCTAGCATCACTAGAGTCGTGGTGCAAAACATGTCTCATGGCGTTCTCAGCAAACAAATCGAACACTATCACTTACGGTTGTCAAATACACAATCAGTCTATCTCACTAGATGATCATCGTGTTGACTACGCCATATCCATTCGAGATTCTGGAATGTGGTACTCAAACTCCTTCAATTTTTCCGAACAAGTACGCTTCCAGGTAGTAAAAACGAAAAGGATAATAGGCTGCATCGAAAAGACATTCCTCTTAGCGGTTACATAGCCGGCTGTTTACAAAATGTGTGCTCGATCTCACCTTAAGTATTGCAGCTTCATTTACGGACGTCTACGCAAGTTTGGTAGGCTTGCGTTATAAAATCTCTTACGATTATTTACCAAGAGCTTATTAGGATGTTCATCTTCACTCACCTATGATGAACGTTGCCAAACACTTGGTATTAACGCACTCTGCTCTGGAAAACTAAAGTTGAATCTCATACTGTTGCATAAACTGATACACACGGACGCTATCACCACAGCGTTCGCCGTTCATTTCCAACGCAGGTTCCCAAATGTTCTAAGAAATAAGGGTTTCACTTTGACAAACCTGTCAGTCCGGCAAAAGATAAGAGCCAACTTCTTTATTGTAAAATATTCCTATACTTAGAATAGACTTCCAAGACAAATTACAGCCAGTAA
>JTDE01001093.1:0-11008 GCA_014338405.1 Paragonimus skrjabini miyazakii
CCCTCATTCTTCTTGCCCACATAGGTTACTCGATACTCAAAACCAGCTCGAAATCGAAGAACGGAATCGGAAAAATCCGTCATTCCCGCGTCAAGCGGGACAGTCACAGCTCTGGGTGCTGTTCTCTGGCATTCCGGTGCAAATATTCTGGACGCTCGATTGGCAACAGCCATTTCGTCCTGTGCAAATTGAACTTGAACTTGAAACAGGACTGACCTTGAAAATTGTTTGTCTCTGCCAGTTCCATCACTACCTCCATGTATGTACAGTCTGCATCTTATGGTTTAGTGTAATATGTTGAATGACAACAATCACGTCATCGAGGTAAATCGTAATTAAAATAGCAAATTACCGTATGTTCGTTATTGTGAAATATATTATATATCTAGATATTTATAATGCATAAAGTATGGCCAAAGTATTCGGCTCATTATTATACTTCATACGTTCTTATTTTGTGTCCGCAGTGGCGGCTGTTTTGGCGTAGGATTATTGTACATGGTCCTTATGGGAATTCCCATATGCTTTAAAGCATATGACGCTGTGTGCGAACCCAAAGGGACCACGCTCAAAACAGCTATAAATAGATTACTGTTTCACTCGTTGTTCTCTCTCTAACGACCCCTAAGACACTCCATAACGACACGAAGTGTAAGCAAAATACGTGAAAAAAGAAGTGCGTAGTTTGTGAAAAAATACATTAAAAAATGGGCCATATTAGAATGTAATGAAATGTGATGCACATTTTGAGTAATAGAAATGAACCGGCTCATTGTTATACTTCATACGTTCTTATTTTGTGCCCGCAGTGGCATAAATGACCTCATACACCACCATGTACTTCAATACGTACATGTACCTTGACCCTGTAGCTGTAGCCTACGCCTGCTCGAACGGACCGTGCACACCAAGCAACAGCGCTGAAATTTCCGAAGCACACACGATGAAACAACTTCATGGAAACCCAAACGAGCGTTATAGTGCTCGGTTATAGCTGTGACCGAAATAACACTGTAATCGGACCAAGAAATCAACTAACAGTGTTACAGGACGCTTCAAAGCAACAGTTCATGATATATTCCACTACAGTATACTGTAGTCAGCTTCTTGTTGGAAGAATGTTACTCTCGAATAACAGAGAAATTCTATCAAATTCCGTCAACAGAATTCGTTTGGGGAACGTTCTCACACCGTACTAAAAGGGATTGTTATCACAGTTAGCTCCCGGTAACAGCGACCACATGTAAACAGAGGCCGAGGTGCGCGAGGACAAAGCGCGTTTTGATCCAAAAAGTTTCCTAGTAGCACGACCGTTCCATGAGTGATCTATGAAGTTCCGTGAGTGGTCCCTGGCAGTTCTAAGGAGACACTTTGAGAACTGTCAGGAGAAAAATTGCGGGTAGCCTTATAGTACAAATTAATGGAATTCCATTTCCATTCCGAGTGCCTAATATACCCGACTGTGATTATTGCTACCGTCTGCTTCCAACAAACGGGCATCGAAGTTAAAATTCTTGAAGTTATTGAAAAACCACTGTTATAGGATCGAGCGAACCGAAGACGACCGGTTGAGAACAATACAGCGAGTAGACAAAGAGTATATTGTTGACCTGCGGGATCAAAGCGAGAATAAACGGATACAAATACGAAGCGATAACGGAGCGGAGCGACAAGCGTGCACGCAGCGGGTTCGTACGTTCGGGTGCGCGGAGGAATTGTCGGTCTCTCTACTCGGTCAAACAAATGTCTAAGTACATACAAAAGTAGGAAACAGAAAGAATACAAACGGCACTCGTAATTCTAACATAATTGACAATAACGGATAGGGTCGCTACATTGTAAACAAACAATTTTTATGGTAAAAGACAGATTGCCGGCAGTTAACAAGCGGTCCAACGTATTAAAATGAATATACTATACTTCGTCAATATCTGCATGAGCTTATTGTTCATTCCATGCCTTGACACCTGCAATAACCAAGTTTGGGCACGTATTAAAAGTGGAATATCTCAGCTAATAAGCATGATGCAGCAATAACTTATTGGGATAGTCTGGTGGAGAACTTACAGTTGTTTCAGAAAATTAAGGGTTCATTCATGAATGCATTCGGAATGATGTCGGAAATTCCATTGAACTTGTGCAAGTCCACTTCCTGCCCATTAATGGCCAAATAGTTTACATGCATAAAGAACGTAACAAGTAAAATAGTTAGTGTGTAACAAGAAGATGAAAAAGTAACAGACTCTACAGCACAGTCTTTGTCTTCAAACGCACTGTGCATACCAATTGGGAACATTAAAAGCTGCGGAAATCATATCCTGATAGGGTTATATGTGTGAACCGGAAAGACCAGACCAATCAACGACATCCGAGTTAAAAATGACAGTCGAACTGAAAATCGTTACGATTCCAAACAACTGAGTAAAACCCAGTGCAATGTTGTTAAAGAATGAGAAAAAGTTAACTCGCAACAGGAAACAGAAAATTACAAATTAGGCAAATATTAGAGCATAAACTGAACAAGCAAAGTTGGTTGAATTGTGTCTATTCGGCTGAGAGTTCTAAGCAATGCAAGCAATAACAATCGACTAATGAAGTGAATAAGAAAAAGATGCAACGTAGACTGAGCAACAGTTGACCGCAGAACGACTGATATACATGCAGGGAGGGCATGCATGGTAGCAGGTACTCCACTGCCAACGGACAGGTGCAATTCCAACTCATCTGATTTACATTGTACGTGTGAGTATTGTATTGCAAGGCAATTGTCGTCGCAGAAGCGGTGAATGTCAGTCGGGCTTCGTCCGCGAAGCTTTCCGACATTAACCGCACCGCATTCAGAACCAGTCGACTATTCAAACCGACATAACCTACACGATTATTTATCTGCGGGTATGAGCGAGATGTAAAAACGAGAAGTGCCTGACGACCGTTGATGATGTGGTAGAAGATAGACGTTGTGCGCTCCATAGTCTGCCTAATCTTGATCTGTGCGTTCAAATTCAACCGCTTAATTGACCGATGCGTTGCTTCCGTAAAGTTTTTGTCCCGTCGGTCAAATATGCGGACCTTTGGGCTGTAACAACAGGTCAACTTTTTTGATCTATTAATAAATCTGGTCATCAGGTACTCACTGTATAGCGGAGACTCTGCGTTTCATATTATAACCAATACCGCAGCATACTTTCACCGGTTACGCGTGATTTTAGCAAACACTTGTTCGCGGTCAGAATGGAGGTCCGATCGTGCAGGTTCCCTAGGATATGCATTCGGCAGAGAAGTTGGTGAACATGTGGAAGCCTTTGTGAACTTGCCGCTTGTGTGGCCGCACTGTCGCGGTCTCCACCGGTCCAAGGCAGAGCACAAAGCTCCGAAGAAAATAGACAAACTCTACCATCGTTTCATTTGCCAGGCAACGGAAGCGAATCAGTAAACTTATTCCGCTAACGTCTACAACCACCAAAACTTAGAGACTGTAGCGTTCCTCATAACACTCATGTGGCATCGATCCCGATAATCTCGGGATAACGCCGAAGTAATTCCACTTGTTGATTACTCATGAACATAAAATTAACTAGACGATTCTCATTACCTAGGTTGAAGAAGTACATACACGTTTTGTTCAGTTACGCGTGCCAGCTATCTAGATGTTCAATCGTGTTTCTCTTCGCAAACAACCGCGGGGTGAGACTAGACACATCTTTTGTAGTCGTGTTATTGTCAAAACGCTTAGGAATGTTTTGTATAATGCTGAGGAAGACAATGCCGTTGAGTAGCCGCGGTCGAATTTTGTCGAATTCTTCATCCGTGAGGCGGCGCCTTGAGTCTTTGAATTGGGCAACGATGATATCACAGGGTGCACCGTGGCGAATTTTGTTTCACAAAAGCCGTCAGTTTTGCTGTTGATGCTGAAATATGAAGAACATCCAGTTTTACCGCCTGCTCTCTTTTGAACGCAAAACCTATAAACTATAGATACATGCGTAAACGCATCTCCTATGATCATCAAACGCAGGATCGATTGATCGGATGCAGTAAGAATAGCTTGACTGAACTTCGAAACTTTAGAGTTCGGCTTCAACTGCATCCAAATTCTGGAAATGTCATGGAGACGCGACATTACCAGAGTGCTCTGAAAACAAAATAAACAGATGTACAGTGTCCACGCTCTTGCTTTCGATCCAGGAGAAGACGTTCTTCTGACGTATACTGCACACTGATTGCGAATGCGAACCGATGACGACCAATGGAGTGGGGACACATACGATTAGCCCACATAATGTACAGGGTTGACGGGATGGACTAGAAAAGAAACCATGTCACAAGATGGGGTTATAACAGAGAGAGGCAGGTTTTCATGTATCTGTAGCCTGTGACGTCCCCGTTCCATTGTTTACCTCTCCGAGCCATCAGAAACAGGGCAGGGGCAGGTAACCACGTATTTGTAGAGGACAACATAGTTAATTGTGACACATCAAAATCTGCCATAATTAAATTGGCCTCGCAATTACAATGTTTTCGGCTATAGTCCCCGTCCTTAGTGTGCTGATGTGACCTAACGCACAGTAATACTAACATCACAGTGCATGGTCCGTTCGGACAGTGGTACTTCCCTGTTAGCACACATTAGAGGCTTCTGGGTGGCGCCCTTAGTTTAACCAACATTTCATGCACACACGTGCGCACTGCACACAGTTTCACGTCATTGTACTTTTCCACCTTGTCTTTTCCTCAGTGCAAGGTAGACATTTAAGTAGTTGGCTCTAAATGAAACCAATTAACTAAATAAACTTTTATGATAATCCGGTGGATGATTTAGAAATCATCCCCTGTAAACTAAACAAAATTGCCTTTTTTCAACTAAGTTGTTTGAATATCTGGTGTTAGTTCACTTTCTTGCACAAGCTGGATTATTGATGAGTGGGTAATTAACGACCGCGTTCAGACGGGTTTTTTACTTAGTGTAATATCGTGGTGAAGAATTATGTAACCGACAAGTTTACATGCAGCAGTTTAGTTCACACTTCCACCAAATTACCGTTCCTGAAATATACGTGGTAAACACCAAATGTAAAATACAAATAAGAATAGTTGAGAAATACATAAGTTGCAATAGGTCTCTAGTAACAATAACCTGAAAGGCCAAGAATTTAGTCATCGAGTATGCGGGCAAAAGATTGGCATCCTTAAGCTAACGAACATACCAACAAGCGAACACGATCGCATGCATCAGATGGAAGGCAGGCAGACGTCTTCAAGACTACATGCACAATTTGAACTAGTATGTTAGAAGATATGTTACACATCACACAGCAGGCAGGCCGCATTTATTTCTAGGTCATTACGTTGACATAGGAAACAAAACAGATGACTCAGTGATGCACCCATTCACGTAGAGCATTCTACGTAAATTTATCTTAGGTTCGGTCATCGTGTTATTGGAGACAATGAGTTCATTAACGCTTATCAGTTAACAAATGACTTTGTAAAGAAAGTAAAAAACAAAGCTCCTGAGTATGCTATATCTTTGGGCATAAAATCACAAAGCGTTAATGGCATCCGAAACGTGAAAAGCACATGCAGCATCTGAACAAAGGTAACGTGAAATTATGGAGGCAAACATTTAAAACAGACAGAGAATCAACAGAAATCTCACGGTAAGTTCAAGTTAGTCCAGTTCAATTTCCAGGACGCAGCGACCACAGCCAGAAATTGTCCAGTTTCTTGCATCAGTAGGCTGCTGGCATCGTCCAGCGATGTGTCCATAAAAGAAGAAATTCTTCACTTCTAAGAGTAACTGTAAGAGCTACTAGATAGGGAGCTAAGAAATTCAGGCTATCAGTGCTATCTGCAAGCAAGTTCGTGACCACCATCCATAAATACGAGATTAATGGCCATTGAAATAGCTCAAAACAAAGGAAAAATGTTTGAGTTGTATAAGTTTGATTTCTATGACTCATGTTTTTAGATACTCAGACTGATTTTGTGAATGGAAAATTTATGAAATAAAAAGAGATAACAGTAACGGCAAATAAAATACAAAGTTGGCGAACTCAAATCTCTGGTTCTAAGAAGATTCATTCAAATAAGTTTGTCACAACAAACTCGAGAAGAAAGATGGCCAGCACACATCCTCCTTCTGAACTGCGTCACTCTATTGGAAGATATTACGCAATGTAGCTGTGTGTGATAACGGTTGGTAGCTCGACATACGAAGGAGATAGTATTAGTCACTGTAGCAGCTCTGATCTTCTCCAACTTAATTCTGTGACCTTGGCAGTTCAAATTTGTACATTGCTCTAACTCCAATTAATCCCCTAAAAATCTATCATGTCCCTATAACTCTAATTTACACGTGAACAAGATCAACTTACTTCAGTCTTTCTTCGCATGAGTTGCCCCGTACTTCCTCTAGCAGCCTTGTAAAACACCTTTAAACTTTCTCAAGTACCTTCGTACATTTCACCATATTCGAGCTCCAGCCCTGCACACAGCACTCCAGATTTGGCCTCAAGTGTGTTTTGTAAAGCGAAAATAACACATTGGGAATTGTTGATGCAAAAGCCTTCCCTCAGCATACACAGCGCCCTATATTATTTTCTGGTCGCCTGTAGATATTGCCTAGAGACTTTGAAGTTCCATGCTATGAGTAACCCTAAGTCCTTGGCTGTCTCTACTCACTTCAATCTCTCCATTCCTTTTACCGGGGAACTCGGCCTATCTTGGTTGTTCCCCAGCAAGCAGCTGGCTAAACTTCTAAACACCGCTGAACAGATCCTTCTGCACGCGCCTACTGTCAGGATTTTCTACAGACTACATGTCGTCAGCAAACATGTAACAGACAATTCGTTGGCAAACATTAAAAACAATAGCGGTTTAAGCACCGATTCTTCTGATACCGTATTTACTGCCGCACCTTCTGTGGATTTTTTGTTATGCTATCTGTAGTTGGGAAATGCGAATCCTCAGAAAGTTCGGTATCCATCCCATTGGCCCCGAAAGAGGATTGAATGGGGAGTAGTGATTGATGGTTCACTGAGTTGAGTGGTTTCCTGAAGTCCAAATAGTAGACCCCAACTTTATGCTCCCTATCCAACCTTTTTGTGGTCTCATCGAGGAGGTAAACCAGGTTGGTGAAGCAAGACCTTTGCTGTCCAAATCCATGTTGGTTTGCGATAGGAAGCATGTTCTTAGTAAGGTGTCTTGCAATTCTATCCTCGGGATCAACACCCCACACAATGAGAATAACCTACGTTAACATTTAAACCAGCTATGTTGGACTTTTCACTTGATAGTGTGGCCTCTCAACGAGCTACTCTCAACCAAGTCGAACACAGAACTACATGGATGGCTCGCAGATGTGAAGATTAAAAATGTAAGAATAAGACCTTTTGTAAGTCAGTAAAACCCTAAAAAGCATAAATTTTGATATGACAATTTGTCTATTTGGCGCCTGGCTTAGAGACCCAAGGGGTTTTAGTGAGACGTCGTTACACCCTGTCAAGAAACACTTCGCTTTTCTTAAGAAAAACTGACCAGATAACAGGTAAATTATTGGGATGTGGATGGGTGGAAGTGTGGTATAGGGGCTTGGAACAATGAAGATCGAACTAGTCAAAAGCCCTTAGATGAGGCTAAGGAAATATTAAAGCCTTTCACAATCATAGCTACGTTGGTTGATCTTGAAAGTGTAGGAAAGACGCACATGCTGAGGTCCTCCTCGGTCAAAACCGCTTGTAGATGTATGCCTTCCAGATAGTACATGGTATCTGTCGATTTGAAGATGTGCACAACCCTAGCGTTAAAAGCAAGCTGGTTTATAAGAAACCAATCAAGTAGGCGACTGGTGTCATTCTGTAAGATGCCTAATTTTTCAGAGTTGCCTTTGCCATGCCAAATTCTGATCGTCTACGAACAATGACAAAGCAGACGAAAGTTATGTAGAATGATCATCTAAGAAACTGGGAACAATCGCGCACCAAGAACGAAACCTTGTGGGGCGCCGCTGTAACTTGTTTGGTAGGTGGAGAAAGTACCGTTTACGTGTGCTCTATATTGTTGGTTGATGAAATAAGACGCTAGATTTCGAAGGATAGTAACGTTACCCCTCGTGGCACTGCAGTTTAATAAACATAACAGAGTGATCCACACTGTCGAAAGCCTTTGTGAAATTCAGCTATACAACAAACACCGTGATATTCTGACAGCTGCCTTCATCCACTCGTCAGCGATTGACAGAAGATTCGTCATAAACGATCGTCCGTTACAAAAAAGACAAAGGAAAGAAGATAGATATAAAGTGGTCAAACATGAGTGTTCTAGTACTTTATAGGTATCTGAGAACTGGAATATTGGGCAACAGTAATTGAGAAACCCAGTTCACCGTCTTTGAAGATGGGAGTGGTGTCTGTTAATTACAGACTATTCTTTTTGGAAATGGACTGGGTAAAGATTAGGGTAAAGGGTACGCCAATCTGCTTGGTTCTTTTGCAAACGGCTTCCAGAAAGCGCCATCTGGAGCAGCAGAACAGTCTTTAAGATGGTCATGCATATGCGGTGTGATGGAAAGAGATGTATCCACAGGGTTCTTGTCTTTGAATTTGATGGCTGAAAAAACCTCAGGCGAGAACTATGTAAACAAAAATACTCTTCTAGAGCTTCATGAGAACGTCAGTCGGTTCGGCTTTGGAGTTTGCTGGTTTTTATGAAAAAAGTGGATACATCCCCGTCTCAGTCATGCTGGCTGTCGTGATATACCAGAGTTAGCTTTTTGGATCGGTAATGAAACGTTTAATGTGTAGCTAATGAATGATCATGAATGAACGAGGTACAACAATTGCAAATGAATGTATGCTCTTTCCAAAAGTAATTCGGATAACCGTTGACTCATTCGTGTGCGCTGCTTCTTTAGCAGTAATTTTGATGCATTATACAGCAGCTGGCTTAAGCATTTTTTGCACTTCACAGTCGCCAGTGGCGTAGATTAATTGGCAGCGATGGAGACAGCGGTAGTGACTTGTGTATACAACTAATCGGCAGGGTGAAATAAAATGCGGTCACCCCATGTTTGCAAGATAAAATGAGAACGCTAAGAATCAGCCTTCATTTTACGTAAGATCTTACAGTTTTCTTCAACTTCGCCGATGTGATTGGTGCAACAAATAAAGTGGAACAAAACAACCGCATGATTGCTTAAGTCTAACGGAGTGATTGCTTTGAAGTTATTGGCCGTTATGTTTTCGTTGGTGAAAATATGGTTCAAAAGCCCGTCTTGCCAACGCACGAAGCTTGATAACTTTTCTGTGGAGCCTGACTTTTCAGCAGCGCTGAAAAAGCACGTTGAAATGACGTCCACAAACTCCATATTCGAAAAGGCTGGACAATTTGTTTCCGGAAGGCTAAAGTTGCACCTCATGAGAATGTGGGTGAAGCTAAAAGATGTCAAAATCTCTATACCACCCAGAAGTATTTCATCTTCAACAAAACTTGAAAATTTGGACTGTAGATAACCTCCACAAACAAACGATTTAAGTCAGTTAAGCGAATGGAACACGAGACTGCTTCAGGAATAACATTGGGTACAAGACTATCATACTTGCAACGATGCAGGAACATACACGGCCGCCGTGCCACCTTCACTGTCCATTCTGTTGGCGCGGAAAAGTGTTTGATTCTTAATGTCTAGTTTGGATTCTAAGACGGAATTTTTGAAGCATGGTTCACTGATTGCAACTATGGAGGATTTGCTCCTGCACGAAGTTCACGAAGCTTAGCTATCTTGTTTTATGGACTAAAAGCGTTGACACAAGTGCAATTATTGAGAAACGGATTGGTTCTTCATAGAACTTACGAGCTACCTGAAATCGACTGTGTTGAGCTTCTACACATCAGAGCCTCTGAAGCTACCACAAAACGATCAGAAAGAACTTGGTTATTCGACCTCAGCTTAACCAGCTGTTTTTCTGAACGGTCACGGCAAAAAGGATATTTCACTTGGAATTAGATGGCATCAATTGCAAAATCTCTGCGGACTGGGAAGTGCCACTTCTTGCGAGGTAACAGAAACATTTGAGAGTTTCGGATGAGCCTCGTCAAGTGGGGAATTTGGTTGCTCGATGGGATGGATACGCTGGAGTTGAACATTAGTCAACTCATGAGGATACGCTTCAGAGTCCGGAATGCCTCGGACGTTGAGATCTCGAGCTTTATCAACCATCATGGGATTCTTTCTTAGTCACTTGTGTCCCTGGTATTACGGCCGCTGCATGTCATAGTGTAGGTGAATGTCAGTTTTGCTTCACAGTTTATGGGAAGATAATTGTAGGTTACCAGTGTCAGATGCCATTGTGAGCAGTATCTGTACCATCCTAGGCTTATTAGAATGTATCGAATGTTTTCGTCAGTCGCATGACAGAAACGGAAGTGTAAGTCGTGTTACATATCTTCTCACGTGGGCCATTCTAGAGTTGTTGATCGAGCTCAACCCGAAGTTTCAAGCAGTCTTTAGAGCATTTTGGTAAACCTTGTTCTATGACTGAGATCTTAACAAACCCAGGGATTTTCTCTTTACGACTATGGTGGGTGTGCTTCTAGAGCGTTTTTGGCTTACTTTCAAAAACTGTTGCACAGTCAGAAGGCTTCATATGGGCACTCTTTGGCTCAGCACGTTTCCTGACCACTACCGATGCAGAAAGTTGATCAGGTAGTTTTTACACAACATTACAACTTAGTGCTGAAGAGACAATAGCAGACGTGACTGAGTTGTCGTGGTGCAGTCTGAGCATATGTGATAAAAGCATACATCTTCTGGATAGATTCCCAAAGAACTTGGGTCACTTATCGTCGCACAGACCGTATATTGGGCGACTGCCGTTATTATAAATTCAGAAAAAAGTACATTATTTTCAGCACTATTACTTACAGCTCGGTTGTTTGTTTGCAAGGTGTAGGCGCCTTGATGTTGTATGTTTGAATGTAGATGTAGCTCTTTTTTAGTGGTTAGGTCCCC
>JTDE01001093.1:37784-73569 GCA_014338405.1 Paragonimus skrjabini miyazakii
ACATATATACACCTTTCCAAATGCAACCCTAAGTATCTGGTTCACAACACTGTCGATTTTGAGATTGAGCCTGGAAAACTAGTTACCAGCCCACAATCAATCGGTGTTTGTATATTGGTTTTTACGCTATCGTTGCACTACTGTTAGTCTTACGAGGTTGTGCTTGTCAAAAAGGGATCAAGGAAATCATCCAACTTGGATCGAAACCGATTGTCGCAATTCAACTACCAACGCCAGTTTTGCACATCCCGCAGACACCAACCATCGTATAGACATCACCAAAGCATTCCCAGTTGTCTACAGAGTTACCAACACCCAACGCAGAACGGTACGTCAGTACAGTCTGACGACCACCGAACCAAATGCAGCCGGATCACACAAACCTAATCTGTACTGTCAAAAGAAATTCGGTCAGTCTTTGCTACTTCCTTGACCACAAGTCTATCATATTGGATCTAACCACATAAATATTTGATCTTGACCATGTGACGCAACATCCGGTCAAAGTCCGGTCCAGATCAACCAAAGATTAACTAGACTAGAGTCTAGTAATCGCCTTCAACGTCGCTCGTTAACAGTCACTTTTTGAGCTTTGTGGTTTGTCTCTTCGCTCATCTTTGTATTGACTTGAAAAGAACTTTTGAAAACGAATATTTCTTTCTTTCTTTAATATTTTGTTTTATATTTAAACTGTAAAAGTTTCACAACTGTACGGCTGTTATGCTTTTGCATTAAACGGATATTTACTACTGTGAATCTAAACAGATGAATGACTCATTCTATGGGTATGACACAAAAGAAATCATTAATCTGTCACAGAAAAGAAGTCACATCATTCTTTGTATTTATTGCATTTTAGTAAAAAAAAACGTAGAAGTACTAACCTACACGCCAAAGGATACATTAAGATGAAGATAAAAATATGTATTTCAATCAATTGTGGTGTGCGGCATCTGAATCAGTTTTACTACTGACAGAACAACTCTATATAATTTTTTAACTTGTTCAGCCGCTTTCCTTAAGTTAGCAGAATAAAAGGTACTTCTGTGACTAAACTCAAACTTTGACTGATGACAAGTTAGTGGTCATTTCGAAAAAGTCATTTGATTATCATTGCACTTCAAAGTCAATTAGTTCATTAATAGTACAGTATATACTTTAGGTTCCAGGTTAATTTCGAACAATATTACAGTAGTTTTGGGTAACTGCTGAGCGGATTAAGATTTCATTTAAAATCAATTGAACACACGCCTGAATTTCATTGCACCATTAGCAATTATGGAGCATTTTTAACTAGTCTTTATCAAAAAGAGGCACAAACTCCTCTTAAAGCTTATCAGAACTATAAACGCTACGATCAGAGCCAGACCACAGCCTCGTGTGCCTTCAAAGTAGATGTGTGCTACGGATCTGTTGACTACACACCAAATATGATAGAATAATGGCATTAATTCGTTCACTTATAGTCGTTTAAGTGACATTCAGATTGGCATTTTGTCTCAGTAGGAGAGAGCAACTGTTTTATTGCCAATGATGATCAACCTTCTTGTGGGATGGCTGATTCGAACTTGTTAAGTCACATTAGTGCCGCCTAGTCCAGAAAATCAAATCCATAACTTGCGAAGTGTCACACATTCCTTCCGTAGACTATGGAATCACATCCGACAGAAAGGTGCGCGAATTAATTTTCTTGACTGTTGTGTCTCCTTGTTGAATAGGGTGAGTTTTATCAGTTTGTTTTATCAATCTAGAGACTTACCAAAACATTCATCCCCGTTCAAAATAGGTTTGAACGTGGAGTTTGCGCGCGGCAAACAACAGATCAGTTGTAGCCTATGAAAAGGTTAAGTGTAATAGACACGAATAATGACTAACGACATATTTAGAACAGTCTTCCCACTTCCCTGTTACAATGTTCTTGATGGAAATTTGAAAAACAACTTGTTTAACTTTTAATGTACTGTTGACGAGCTCTTGGGTGTGCGAAATCCGAGTTTAATGCTTACGTTTAAAGGCGAATGGCTAAAACCTTTACAATGTTGTGAAGACAGCAATCAGTTGAATGACGTTCAGTTCATACCCGCCGATTCCTTTATCATTTATTAACAGTTGGTTATATTTCTTAAGAGTCGCAGAGTACGCTTTGAGTAGTTAGTGGGTGCTAACCACTAAGATGGTTAAATTCAGTATTTTAAATTAATTTGAAGGCCTTGTCAAGGTTTGCTGGTAACTTGTTTTTAGACGTAACATTATTAGTCAATTCGATCCGTTTTGTTGATTTGTTTGAATGCCACTCAACTCATTGAAACTACGTCAATTTTCCCAAAAGCTTTACGAATTCAGAGCATTGGTCGGTCGCCTACTTGGTCTAAACGTGGAAACACTTGCCGTTCCGAACTACGATATTATAAACCGGCTGGAAAATTTCATTGCCAACCATCAGCTCATGCAGTTAGAAGAACCTCGTGGAATGCCAGCCAGGAACGTTCTCAGCTCCCCCACTGTGAGAACTGCACACCACTTACGAGAACCGGAGATTCATAGCTGTGAATATGTATCAGGAAGTGGAGTGACCAAAGCAAAGTCAAAAGAAGGTAACTAGATATCTGGTTGTTCATAATTCTTGCATGTTTTTATTAAGTGTAAAATAGCAAGTCAAATATTATGTTGAGCAAATCTATCTGGTGTTCTACTGTGTCATGCAACCCGTTTTAGTTAAAAGCCGCTTTACAACCCAACTTTATTCTATTCCATTTTTTTCGAGCAGCCTTGATATATAGTGACTGTCTTCAATGACTTAATACTGGATTGTATCCAGCCAAAGAAATCCTGTCCTGGTTGATACCAGTGACCACCAGCTAAGTGGTGGACAGATGGTTCGACCTAGTTGGGTCTCATCAGCACCACGCACGCCGAAGAGTCGAACCCACAACTCGTCAATAAGTGGTAGATTGTAGTCCAAGCACTTATCCACCTTATCCAGTCTATGAGCAAAAGGAAGCCCAACAGCTAAGGAAACTAAATCCTGCCCCGTTCAGACACATTTAATCCTATACTTGTACAATATTGTGCTGATATATGCTGAACTCTGCCTACCCGGCAAATAGTTTGATATCCTGAACTGGCAGCGAGTCACAGGATTAATGAACAGGACAGATTTACGTAAATTTCAAGGCAGCTAGCCATTCGCAAATTCTAAAAAGGTAGAAAGGTCCGGTACTTGTGGGTGTTGGAAACCGATATATCCGAATTGAAAGGCTTGCTCGCTAAAGTTGAAATTCAATTTTTTTCATATATTTACTAAGTCGTCATTCTCCTTTGTGAAGTTAACTATGGTTCATTCATGCCTATAAGGTTTTTCTAATGACAATTTTTAAAGCCCAATTGATGACGAGACAAATGTTTGCATGTGTGATTTTCTAACTTTTATGTACCTAACTATGAGTGACCATTCGGAAAACAGGTACTGTAGCATATGGCACAGGGGTACATGGGTTAAACAAACGCTGGATCTAGGAGAAATCCTTGCGGTTGTCAGAAGCTAGACGGAAAATTCCTCCGGGCAGCTCATATAACAAATCTGGGAGAGATATCCATAGGAAACTGAAACGTAATCTAAAGACTGATCGTGAGGCTTGGTTAGTGGAAAAATGTGAGGAAATGGAAACCACTTTTGCCTCAGGGAACACTGGCAAACTCTTTAAGCTGACCCTTGTCACTGGTCCCTGGCAACCGTCTGTCAGTGAAGCTAGCAGCGAGGCAGATGGCACACTCGTCCATAATAAGTCCAGAAGGTTAGAGCGTTGGATGGAACACTTTGAGGGTCAATTTAGCTGACTTTCTTTATCTAATGTGTTGCGGCCACAAACTTGCAATACAGAATCCTGGTCGGTAAATTTAGGGCCACCCACTGAGACTGAGGTTCGCAATTGCATCTCGGCTCTCAATCGTATTAAGGCTGCTGGTCCAGATGATATCGTGCCGGCACTTTTCAAAGAAGGTGAATAAGTGTTAGTTGAGGTCTTGACTCAGCTGTTTCAACTTGTGTGGATGACGGAGACCATCCCTCCGTGCTGGGGTCACGTGATAATAGTCCGTATGTTCAAGAAAGGTATCAGGAGCTCTTGCGAAGACCACAGGCGAATCAGTTTGACCCCAGGCATTTCTAGGGGTCTGGCATCCGTTGTACTTCGTCGACTCATTGCAGTTCGGGAAGCAAACATTAGGAAAGAACAAGCACGGTGTTTGACAGTGATTGTCAAACGAGTTCATTCTTTCAATCCTTACACTTGCACTGACTTAGATGGTTAGGTCATGTACTAAGCATGCCAGCTAGTCATCTGCCACACCGAGCACTCTTTGCTGTTGCTGCAACTAGTTGAAGAAAGGCGTGAGGTGGACAGATGGTGACCTGGCGTAGACAAATGAAATCGTTCACGAAGGGTTTGGTCACCATAGATCGGGTTGTTTTCTTGGGCTGGGGCCCTCGCGACTCAGAGTCGGTGGCTGGAGACTTTGGGTGAGATGGCGACTAATGGAGCGCAGTGGCGTGGATGTTGTCGTTGTTTGGCCGAGTCGTCTGTGAAGTGAATGCACTTAATGACGCAGGGCAGTGAAAGCCTTG
This sequence comes from Paragonimus skrjabini miyazakii, assembly GCA_014338405.1. Classification (NCBI taxonomy): domain Eukaryota; kingdom Metazoa; phylum Platyhelminthes; class Trematoda; order Plagiorchiida; family Troglotrematidae; genus Paragonimus; species Paragonimus skrjabini miyazakii. The sequence goes on from JTDE01001093.1 coordinate 42,409, forward strand.
AGGAAGCTGTGTTGCTGATGACACCCTGCTCTTATCTACAGCTTAGTTGTTTGTTTGCAGAGTGCAGGCACCTTGATGTTGAATGCTTGAATATAGACGTGGCTATTTTTAGTAGTTAGGTTCCTTCCCCTCCCCTTCTTTTTTTCTCTCTCTTCCTATACAGGGTTTGTCTTTTTCTTCTTTTTGGTTGTGTGACAAATAAGGATCTATGTGAACCACTGATGTATTGTTGTCTATGGTGATGATGATTATGGGACTGACAAGTAGCTTAAATTACGCAACTCGATTCTTTTACGTGAGTGAATGATATAATTAGTTTGCAATCGCCCTAGATCTGGATGGTTGCAAGTTAACCAACATTAATTTTGTCTGTCAAAATTGGACATGATTTGGGGATAGAACCAGAAGATTAGCGTGCTATTCACGTTGGCGTTTATCACTGCTAAATATCCTTATCCAAATGAAGTGTTGAACGTCACCTCTCGTACAAATACAGTCTTCAACAGATAAACTGAAATGTATGCATGTTACATGAAGGTTTTACTATCGGATTTCCTCTCAGTCCATCGGGTTATCATTCTTATCCACTCGTTTTCGTCCGCGTACACAATATATAACTTATGTTCTTATATATACTATCTTCGCTTACATTCCTCATTTACGCATCGAGTATCAGCTGGTTTTGCTCGGTGAACGTACGTTACCTAGGTGTGTTGTAGTGGGATATATCTCATATGGAAGACCTGTGCATAATGCAAGCATTAGGACTAGACAGGAGAGCTGAAAAATACATTCCGAGGCAGCGTCCAAGACATTGCAATCAAAACTTTCATTCATTCACCGATTCCTTGTCTTACTCATTGATCCATTAATTAGTTACTTCATTGTTCTGCAACGGTCTTGGGCTTGACTAAACGATACTGTTGTTCGGGTAACCATTCACCTCAACAGTTACGTGAAATATCTCAGATGAAGGAAACTAATAAAAAAGGGTAAAGGACAGACAAATAAATCCGAGCGGAAGTACTAAAAATAGTGTGAATCTAAGTATGCCATAGACTAGGGCACACTGTTATCTAAGATAACGTTTCTAGCCAAAGATTCGGGTAATCAAGAAGACTCGAACGATGGATATTTAAAATGGTGACAACAGCCATGATTGGAAACTTACACAGTGTGAAGGTCGGATGATAATTGGATTGCATCACTAGTCGGTGCAATCCGAATTTAATTCTTCTGTTCTTTTCGTCTCAATACCACTTCACCTAGAAAACAGAGTGGCTGGGATTGTGACAAGTGAAACTACCGTAAAAGTGGGTGATATATAGTTTTCATTTTTTAGGTCAGTCATAATAAAAAAAAACAGGTAACGACAGTTAGAGTGATTCTGAGGAATGGATGCAAAAGAATCAGCGAAATTACGTGGAGATAACAACACTAATTGTGATCTATACGTTTAGACCTGAGTGTGTACGAAATGGTTAGTAGTTCCAACAGAAATATTGCTGATACTGATAAATGGATTGAGAATAACACAACGTTATGAGCAAGTTGTAATACTCTACGTTTCAACCACCTCGGGTGGCCTTCCTCAGGAGTGTCGTAATCGAAATATTGCTGATACTGCCTGAAAATTTTCGCCGTGCAAACTGATCACAATCTGACGGTGGATTTTCTCAAGTCTCTCTCGTGTCGTTCGTACTTATGCACCCTGAGATGAGGTAGCCGAAGCCTAATGCGGAAGTGACGAATGTGTACTTGGATGGTTACTTTTGTGAACAGGAAGGGAGGAAGGACAAAGCTAATAACTGTTTGGTACGGTCGATTAGATTGTTGACAACATTGTGACAGATTGTGCAGATAGACGAGTGAACAGCGACCATAAGCAACAGCAAAGCTTACAGATGTCCCAAAAAGAGAATAGTCTACCTCAGGCTGCAGGATTCTTACTGACTAAAACCAAATAGGCATAATTCTTCTAGGCAATGTTCTTCTGTTGAATTCAAAATAAAGTAAGTTGTCAAGGATCAGGTCAGTTTCAAACACGAGCAGCAGAAAACATTCACATTCGTGATTTGAAACTGACGGAGATGCCTTTGTTAGGAGATTATTATTACTATTCAAATGGTTACTTCGAGTCCTCCACGAGTAATCATATGACTGTAACCTTACTCATAGGAAGCAAGAGTGTTGATACAGTGATTTGGTCATGCATGAAGTGGGAGTAAAGATCAGCATTGTTCATTCCACAACCAAAACACAAAGTTCGGTCAGCAGAGGGACACTGTGGACGACATCTGTTTCTGGATTAGCTTACCGCGGTGAAGAAAGTCGAACAAGCTTAGCACCACAGGTATCTTGCACTGAACCGCTCGTGGCTCCACTCGCAAAGCAATCATCCAGTATAAACCTGAAAGAATTAAGCCGAGAGAAGAGTGAATGAGGGGGTTTGTAGACTAATCGATCGTTTTTGGTTAGTCATATGTTAGTCTGGTGTAAAAGCAATGTCACAAGGTCTGTGGAACGGAAGGCTAAAATTCTTTAGTGGGAGGGTTCGAACTAGGACAACAGACGAAGGATCGAATAGAAAAAAAAGTCAAAAACAGCAGGCTACGCGATTTACGGTCTGAGAGGTTTTGATGCAACCCAACAGACACATACTGCAGAGTCAAACAAGGTTCATGAAAAGAACTGCAAGGTCACATGAACACAAACAAATAGTTAAGTTGTTTATTTATCACACAGTTTCAAAATGAGGCATATGAATTTTTGTTTGCAAAAGGTTTTTTACGGTTTGGGACTAGCAGTATTCCCAGTTAACTGAAGCAGTCACCAGATGATGATTACATAACCAAAGTAAAATGCACTGGTCCCGATGTTCTTATGTTCAGAGGTCAACAACTAGTGTGGGATCGAGGGTGCTGACTACTTGTGTTGTAGCGGTTGTGTAACATTAATAGTTGGGGCCTGTTTCATTACTAATTCAACCCAAGTTTGAAAACACTCAACTATTCCATTACACAACAAACAGGTTTAATCTTTATTGCGTTTTTAAAATGATGAATATTAAAACGTAATTAATTTTTGACTAAGAAGCTTCGTAAGAATACAGCATAATATTTCTATAGCTAAATGTAGAACACAAGCATCAACGATTTTCGAAAAAAGTAAACGTAAATATTCTGTTGAACAGACGATACTAAGTTAACTGACCTAATTGTCATAAAATAGCTGTTTTCCTTGACGATGGGTCAATGGTCAACAAATCCTAGACGGTCTGCGCACTCGTTGCACCCTGTCATGATAAATGATCTACATAACTAATGTGTGGTAAGCTAGGAACTTGTACTTATTCTTTCAAGCAGGGCAAAACTGGCAGGTATACATATTGCCACATATAATTTTAGGTGGTGTTCAAAATAAACCTGCTAATTACAAGCCAACTGCAACAATATTAATTTCATTACGAGTTTTTAAGAGATTAAATGATCATCAGTGAAGTAAACAGTTCATTCGATTTCCAATTTTGACTGATGCTCAATACGAATTACAAAACAGACTCTCGTGTATTATCAATATACTGGTTGTTTGAATAAGTTGGACAGCTGATGAAAGAAGCCAGTTGATGTGACTTCTAGACTGCTGTAAGCCCTTCGACAGAGTGAACCATTCAGTCCTGTTTGTGGCACTCTGTCTTTCTTATCTCGTGGCGAACATTACTCTTACTGAGAAGGTAGAGACACTATTGTCTCTACCTTGCCAAGATAGTTTATGTAAACTTGTCAGTTCTCAAAGGGCTACTGACTTGATTATACTATATTGAATCCTTCATGAACCCCAATATCCCTCGATAAAAATATCTGTGCCTTACGAAGATAACCACCTCGAGGGTAGCTACCCAAAGCTACAACATCAAACTGCATGACTTGTGGCGAACTGTCTTCCAGCATCCGAGTGTTCCCAATATGAAGCAGTTTACTAAAGTCTTTCGTAACTGTGTCACTACTGGCTAAATTCAAGAAATTTGATGCATATATTTGAAAAACCAAACGAAGTATTTTGATGATTTGTGCCTAAGTGTCATTGCAGTGAATGAAAATATGCTTGAATTCTCAGTTTTGATGTTAGCCACCTGATAACAGGTGCGATTGTTGTATGCTTGAAAGGTAGTGGTTGAGTTTCTGATCCGTTTGCTACTTTCAAGATTTCTTTTTCTAAATCTTTTTATTGCAAAACTAAAACAATCTCCCGGCCTGTCTTTGCTTTCTAAGCTGGTTAAAATCAATTTAGATTGACGTCAACTTTCTTGGTGTACGCTGTTCTGTAAATGTTTTTATTAATCCTACACACATATGAACAGCTACCAGCGCTACCAGAGTTTTGCTTGTCTATTTTATATGCCCATAAAGCGATTGCTTTTTGTCCACTCCTGAGCCCTACCACATGATTGATCCAATGAACAAAGCTAATTGATGAACACTGTGGTTTGACGTCCACCCAGATATGCTTGATAATACAACGCTCTTAAGTTGCATCACGAATAATGGCTAGTGGACAAACTAATATGGGCGCAAAAGTTATGAGCAATTTGAAATGATGTGAGGTTTTCAGTGATGAAATGTACGTTAACTGTCAGAGTTCCAATCTCCGTCGCTTAAGATGCCTAGATACCTGGAAGACAAATTCCTTTTTACTTCCGTTGCAGGTAATCAAACATCTGCGTCCACTCTATGGAGGTAACGCCACAATAGAGTTTAGATTTAGTCAAGTAACTTTCATTTGAACTTAAGCATTGCTTCCCAACTTTCTCTTTGGTTTATCCCTTGACAGCTTGGGACACAGGCAGTAGTCGGTCTCCTCGTCTGGAAACACGCGTTGTGCGAGCAAAGCATACAAATCTTCCAGACAGAAGGCGTTCGCCTGTAAAGCGGGAAATATCTAATTCACCCAAAATTGTGAAGAGAGATCCAAGAAAGTACTAACGCCGATCAGGTTTTACCTGGCCGATTCACACACCTTTTTCTCTGTCTAGCGACATGTCGTTGAAGTGTTTTTTTTTCAGAAGCGACATATTTCCTATGTTAATTTCCATTATTAATCACCAAGAACACAAACTAACAACATGTAAATCGTGAAATAAAAATTACACATATTTTCTCAGTCAATTAGTTCGTTTTTCAGACGAATCGACAGAAGAGTACTTTCAGGAGGTTTTCGGTTCAGGGTGATAGATTTTGTGATGTCTAGCCTATTGAGAAGATTCGGTTATTAGTTATGTAAACGTGACTACTGTCCACAACCTAAAATTTCCAGTGTTAATGAACTATATATTATACAACAGTCATGAAAATGTAAACAACTTTTAAGCGGCAAAAACAACGAATCTTGAGTGAAGTAGCTGATCGCACAAATGGATCTAGGAATTGGGTGATACGCACAACTAAACCCACTAGCGCATACAGCCAGCTATCGAGAGATGATCAAAAGGACTTCCTAGGTAGCCGAGTTCGACTATTCCGGATTGACACCGTTCGTCGTTGTTTACCAGTGTACACGAGATATCGCCACGAAGCAGGAACTGGCGGTTGAATCGTTTCTTGATGTTAACCCTCAAACCAACAAGCCACGAAGGTTTCGTTCTCATTTAGAGTCATCCATTAAAGATAAATTGGAAGGGGACTTGAACAGGCGAAGCTTCGATCTGCGAGCTGAAGCGTGTAACCCTGATTTTGAACATACTTTCGAGCTCTTGTGGTCGTATCCACTTCACACCGGTAATCCGAAGTGAACTCTGTCCATCCAAACTAACGGGAGTAATACAAATTGCAAGTTACATGTGCATTTCACTATCACAAACATTGCTCATACGGCGGAGAAAAAGAAATGAAAAATGAAACTCGTGATGGATCGTTGGTTTGAGAATGAACGTTATAAAAAAATCTTTAAATAAGGCTTCTGTACTCTTGAGCCTATGTGAATAGCATTCACTTCTTAAGAGCTTAAACAATGACATTGCAATGCCGTCCTTGGGACCTATGGATGAATAGGGTGACATTAGTCCTCACTGTTTTTCGTCAATTGTTGCAATGAAACGTCCCTCAGTCGTTTTAGGACAGGCTGCCTTGCTTTGGTTCGAGCCTACTGTCTATTCTGGATGCATGCAGATACTTCCGCGGCTGTAATAAAATTGACATATACCGTAACTGATGATGAACACAAAACCCCTTTTTAGCGGGATTAGGGGAATCCTTAAAGTTTTTGGGAGTGAATCAAGTTTTACAGCACTACAGGACTGTTTCATTATGATACTACTTATCTCGCCAGAGATGTTCATCACAGTATCATCCTTGAACGAATGAGTATGGCAAGAACGGCGTTTTTAGGCATTACATCATTTCCGTGCAAAGATTTCTGGGAAGCTGTTGTCACACTGAGCTTCATGAACCGTGGCTTTTTCAGTCCGTACATTTCCCCGGAGTGCATTTTCAACGCTCATAAAAACCCTCTGTAATACTAATAATGGGCCCCATGTACTGCCCGGTCCATGTTAGTTCTAAAAACAAGCTAGATCCGGCCAAACTGCGTTCGACCAGGTGGTCCGACAATGGCAAACTGTCTTTTTGTTCGTATTCGACCGTGACTGATCTGAAAGCTTATGCCTGTGCTCCTTGGTCAGGAATATATCCTTGGCGTATCGTTTATACAACCCAGTTTTGTGGATGACTAGAAGGATAGTTTCCGCAATTTCACATCATTTAGAAGAGGGTCGAGTAGGCCCCCTAAAGCGAGGTCGTCTATTTTGGGAAAACACTTTGCAAATGAATTAGAACGTCGTAATTTTTCTGTAAGGTAAACGTATGCCTTTTTATAGTCACTATAGATTATGGGTATATGAATTTTGATGGACCTATCACCACAAACGTAATCCATTGTTCCGCCTGATGACATGTTTGTGACTAAAGAGTTGACATCAATGGCACTAATTAGATTTTCATTATACGGGACCTGCTCAAACGTGCCATTCAGAGAAGGCGTACTCAGTAGTTGAAGAACGGGCTTTTAAGTGCTAACTGTCCATATGGAGACCTATAGTAAGGTGATAAAATCAACTGATTATGAGTACCCGGTTAGTGAGTATTAAGTAAACCCTCTATTTGCGGAGTCACGGTGCATACGGTTTTTAAACTATGGTTGTGTCGGTCACAATTTAAGCCATAAATTCAAAGCATCTGCAATCGTCTTCCTGCAATTTACACATTATCCGGTTTGGTTAAAGGCTTGCAGTTCCTTGAATAGACGACAATTTCAATACCTCGATTGATAAAAACACGTCGTTACCAGCCAATTACAGTACTCAATCATCTCGGGCGGTTCTCCTCAGGAGTGAGAATTCCTTCCAAACTATCGCTACACTCTAGGCAATTCACAAAAATTACATAGGTCTTTTTCTAACTTTGAAATTAAAATATTCCACGCTTCTCCAATTGCTGAAGCACGTCCAACAATTGCGAGTCAAGAGACACTTCTTTTGCCCCGGAGACAGCTGAAAGTCCTGCGATGGGTTTTGCAAGTTAGCCTTTGACCATCTGTCATTATCATTTTCTGCCAAAACTAATTAATTTAATTCAGTAGACAAATTCAGAATTTGGGTATCATGCAGGGTTTTGTATAGTTGTTTAAGGAGCACCTGATAGTTCAGGTTGATTGTTACTGTTTCTGATTTATAACGGATGCAGTCCCCAGGCAAAATATACTTATATTTCCTTTCTGGATAGATCGTTTCTCAGCACTTACTGTAGACTTTCAATTTTACTGGTGTCAGCACGCTTCACTGTTAGATTACATCAGTTGCTGACTTTAATGTACGATCTAAATGACATACTATCCGTCGAGCATAACACTGTGTTATGTAATCAAATCAAATTGAAGCAACTTTTATTCAGCAAGATCGATAAATGATATGTATGGACGTCTGAGGTTTGGTGGAGTAATGAACAAGTTAGTCCGTTTAGGCAACTTTCAAATTCGAGTGGGAAAATCCCGGAAATCAGACCGCAGTCTCACAGACCAGTTCAGATGTTTCCAGCCGCCGTTTTATATCTAACTGTAAACAAGCCAATCATATTGTAATTACTGACGGGTAGTAATTGTATCTGGTGTCATATGAACATTCGATCCAATGGCCCAGAGAGACCATTGTTTATAATTTCACCGCTACTGTATTGTGTAACAGTAGTATCAATTTGTTATGCATTTTTATCGTTTGCTAATGCAATTCTCAAGAATCAATATTCTAAGTACCATGAAGCGGCTTAAATTTTATTAATGAAGGGTTCCATATATACATTCAACAGCGCATGCGATAAATGAGCTTATTGTGGTCCTTGAAGACTGTATCTGATAAGTTCATGGTATGTTTCTTTTAAAAAGCAACCTAGCATTCTCCCTGACCATCACAAAAACAGCACAAACAATATGAAGGGATGAACGGAGCGGCAGGTTTAACAGTTTCATTACATGTTGGTCAGTAAAATGAAACAGGGCGCTAGTTCTACACAATGAAACTGACGGTTATATTTTACGGTACCACAGAAATAGTCTTAAATAATTTGGAAAATCAGATTTCAGTGTCTGGTTTGGCTTGTCTCTAGATACAGATGTGTGTATGTTGGCAAAGCAAAGTTATATACGAAGGTCTAAGAATAATTTACTCGGTTCGATCACCTCATGTAGTCTAATATCTCATGATACGGTTTTAAAACAGAATGAAAACAGTGATAGAACAAAACACAAATGTGATGACATGGACTCATAAAAAAACCTGAATTTAACTATGAAAACACTCTTGTATCCTACGTAAAAGGACAGATTCTCAATAATAATGGCAATACCAGCGTGAATATGTTGAGCAACAGTCATAGACCCGAAAGGACTTACCGAGCTTTCCTATAGAGTTATACTTAGATAATGAAATGAAACGTGAACTAAATGGATAAAGCAAAATTGCATTTTACTCTTTCGGCCCAATGATAGAGATATCATCTACCGAACAATGAAACAAGAATAAACTCCTGGCACTTGTTGGGATAAACAGACAGTGAGACCCAGATAGATTATTTGATTCGCATAAGTGTGGTATACCAAAGGAAAAAATGCATCAGACGAAAGTCAAATCCACTGCACACAGGAGGGAAGGAAGAAGAATTGCCCAATGGACATTCCGATGGCCTCACGTTTGACTCCACCGTTCGGGGTCTTCTTCATTATACTACCAACTTAGTTTCAAGTAAACTGTACCGATTATGTTTTACGTAGTAATAATAAGAATCTTGTTTAGGTGTAGCTACCTACACCAGAACCTCCGGTACAGACTAGATCACGCTACACGTATCGCTTTAAGAAATCACGCATTCAATGTGGAAAAGGCTCTCCGTGGAAGTGTTTTGGTATACAACTTAAGCACAACAAATGTTTATTCCGCAATTCGCAACTACGGTGGATTCTACACCAAGTATTTTTGGAGAAGACATTATAAACTGGAAAATTGTTTGCGTTGATGCCAGATTTAATAAAGAGAGTTGTTCAAATCAAACTGATTTTTCCTATAACAAACCTGAACAGATAAGTCTGAACCAATTTTTTGCACAGTGCATCTTAGGGGTATATTTCGCTGCATCTCATCAGATTCCTACTGCAGTCTGGAGGTCTACATAGCAACGCTCAATGGACACTGTTGGGCCAAACCACAGAACCGACAACTATACACGCATGCACACATACGCAAAAATTAGTATGGGTCAGTTACCAGGGAAATCTGGTACTGATGAACAAGCCATTTTGTATTGAGACAGGTGACTTTCATTTGTTAATTGCTATATTCCGCGGAAGCCCTCGCTTTTTCGTTGCGTATCCTATCTGAAAGTTCCTCTCCAGGTTTATTTAGAGTCGGCTGTCAACAAGTGTTGGGCTATCAATGACGTCGGTTCGTTGTGAGTTGCTGCTTTCTGGCCGGAGTCCAAAATTATGATATTCATGAGGAGTTTTTGGACCAAAACTGGAAGGTGTTCGTTGATTCGATTGCGCAATAGCCGCTCCACTCTACCTATGTCAAAAGCCCGGAACTCACACGAGAATTCGCAACTGGTATAAGATTTTTGGTGTTATAGAGAAGTTTGGCTACAGGCTAATTGAGCAGCACTCAAATTTGACCGCAGCAGTCGCATTCTCATAGAAAGTTCAGCCAGCCCCTTTTGAAAAGAATCACCGTGTTCGAATTTCACCTTTGTTAAAGTTCGTCAGTGATGTATATCATTGCCCCGGCCTGAACTAGAATTCCGGCCACGCTTTCGTGATGCAAGCGTGCTGACCACTGCGCCATTGGCCTCACACTAGAAACAACGGGGTTATCATATCTGAACGATCAGCCACCTTCCTTTGTGAGTGGTGTCTAAATTACCATATAACCTTGAGAGAAGACGGGCTGTAGCGGTGTTTTCAGTGGTGGTTTTGAGAATCGGGCAGTGGGGAACAGCATGATCAGTTGGGCTGAATACAGCGTGCGTCCCACGGCTGCTGTGAGATGTGTTTTCCACAGGGTAGTAAGGTCGTCACTCCTATAAGGCAGACGGATGTAGACATACAGTTTGAGAGTTGTTAAAGATATTACATCAGCCGGCGTTTTGTTTGCTGGTTAGGCCAAAAACTGTGTCAGTTTGTGTTGTAGCGAATTAAACACCGATAAAATCAACCTCACACGTACAACAACTTTGTGGAGTTTGGACAAGACGTACAGTTGTAGAGTGTGATCTACGTGTAAACGATATTATTACTGCTTAATCATTGAAATATCTTCAAAACAAGGCATGTATTTCCTTGTTAATACGTCGTTAAACTTCGGCGGCATTGTCCACTGAGTTATCCTGACGGAATTTGAGTGTGTCGTGTATTATTGGTCGCATTCGTGATACATAAGCAGCATTACCCACGACCACAACGCCAGAGCCTTTGGCTGGTTGTAGAACTATCATGCTTTCATTAAATTTTAGCCCACAATGGCCTCAGTGAGTTTTGGAGTCAGGATTGTGTTCTCTTTGTAGGATGTAACTCTGTGTTAGTGCTCGGGATTTACTAATTTGGTTGTTAACTAATTACGAACGTTCTCTGGCACCAAACTGAGATGTGACAATCAAATCAGCAGAAGCTCAAAATTGACATGTGACTGGATGCTATTGATTTTCTTTGGGGGCGTAAACATTTAAGACCACAAGATAGTGCTTCCAGCGGAACGCTGGTGTGTTGAAGTAATGACAAGGTGGTAGCATACATTGCGGGGTATTTTGGGAATACTGAGTTTGTCAATGGTAACAAAATGTTGGACAAAATTATTACTCTCATACACAAGTTAACTACTTCCAGCCGAGTGGATGGAATAACACTAAATGTCTATCTTTAATGGCAGAAGCAGCTCTGGGATTTAGATTAACGAAGTCCCATATCTAAAAATTCAAGTATGCGCTCCTTAAACTAGTTAGAAAACACATCGGTGGATATGCCAGGAACAATGTTTTTATCACATAGAAACTTTGGAAAGAAAGTTTGTCAATCACCACGCAAATCTGATAAAGAATGCTTAAAATACTTATAACAGTTGAATGATTTTAAACTTGTTGTCCATTTAGTCTACGGCGACAGATTATAACCTAGTTGTTAGTGGACTAATTAATACGAAAGAGGTCGTAGGGATAAGAACTTCAGAAGACAACAGTCGCACCGGAATTTCCGTTTCAATTTAAATAACGCTAGTTTCTTGTCTCTATAGATATGGATAAAATAACCTAAAGAATTTAGCTGCTTCTACAATTCTGACCAAAGTTACTTCGAACTCATGCGCCACTTTGTTCTCAAGGTGTTACTCTTTGCGCTTAAACTGTCATAGACTATTAACTCTTGATGCCAGCAAAGTGTCATTGGTGCGATTGAGGTCTGCACTGAAACCACCTCAGTTATTCGTTAAATTTAATATCGCTCCAGTTCTGATTGGATTTGTTCCAAAATAAATACTGATTATCTTGGTTTATTAGTCATTCATGTTGGACTTGCGCCTTTATATTGGCACCTCTCATGATGCAGAATAGGCGCATGTTTTACCAGACACCAAATACTTGGCTAGATCGTCAATCATTGTGGTATTTCTGGACCCATGGTGCAGTCTGTGGTTTGATGCATGCCAATTAGTCCAAGGGTAGCTGTCTTGAAGTATACTGAAATTGTTGGATATCGTGCTTAAGTTTGCTTATATTGTGGGTGCATTATGTGAAGGGCAATCTGACAAGCCAAAATCCTGATATGAAGATACTACGAAAACAACAACGTGATGAACAAGACTTGTTTTTGGCGTTTGATCACCAGGCTAATGGAAAAAAAGGAAAACTGACATTAGTAACCAGGATGAGTACGAGATTCAGGTAACACAGATTGTGAATTGTGTGTTTCATAACAGCTACTTGAACATTATTCCAATTTGCAGGCTTGACGGGTTATAGATCAGGAGTGCTTAATTGCGCCCAGAACCTTCCGAGGGAGAGAGAGAAAAGAGGTTAACGGTGCCTAATCGATTGTTAGTGGGCCCAATAACAATTGACATCCAGTCAACAATCTACATCGCTTTCTAGACATTTGATAGACGTCATAAATAGCCCCTCCAACACAACGAATTAATGGAGTCGTTTAGCTGAGTAACCATCACGCTGAAAACTGTTCTGTTCAAACCACTGTTCAATCGTGCAGGATGACACGTCCAATCAGACAGTCGCCTTGTAGTATTTCACGCTAGATAGGAGCAAGTAAACGAGTATACCCAAAGCTGACTGTTGAAGACAGAAATCTCTCTTCGAGTTGTGACACGGCAATGGAGGTTGAACGGAAACTCATGCATTGTTAAGCCGTAACGTAGGTTCATCCGATTGAGTTCAGTAATTTATTGTGGAAATACATCTATCGAATCTTGTTTGAAAGCGTGACAAATGATAGCGAAATAGGTGCTGTCCTAACGTGCTCAGTATTGCATTATTAAGAGGCACATTGAGTAGTGGATCAAACTAAACAGAGACCAATTTAGGTCTGTTAAAGATTCATGTACCAGTACAACCTAGGTCCAGCAGATGGAAGCAAATTAAATGAGATCGATCAGGTCCAGCATAGTTCACCGACGCATAAAGACCTGACAAGTTGAAGGACTTCCACAACGACTTTCAATCATGATTGAGTCAGACAACCCAATCCAACACGGAATTCCTGACCGAATGGCATACAAGCAAGGTTTCAGCCAACTGGCGGCAGTTTGGTAAATCATTCAGCATTTGAATTGTTGAGTATAGTACGGAATAAGACGTTTTGTAACCCATACAGCCTTACATATTTCTTTCAATGGGATGGTAATATTTGACGCATGTTGATTTGCGATTGGATGGGAACACAACAACTACGATCTAATGTTTTACTAGATCGCTATGAAATGTAGAGAATCCCCTCTCAGAAGACACTGTGATATCGTAACGCTAGATCAATTGGTAAACTTTCTTATTTACTATAAACAGGTTACCGGTTAAACCTTCGACTTATGAGGAAACGTCATCTTGTTAGCATGAGGTATTGATGCCAATTATAACCATGGACGGACAAAGCGAGTTTACCAGCCTTCGACATGTAAACATCGAGAAGTAACCGCACAGTTTGAGCAGTGCGAGTTATCTAATATGAGAAGTGCTAACATTCTATACAGTTTTATGTGAAATAGGAACAGGTTAAACACAATACCTCCGCAGCCCATTTGACCTTCCTGCGTACTACCTGGAGTGAAACGCAACAAATAGGGGCTGCTCTGGTTTAAAGCAAATGGACGTTGCTTACCTGACTTTTCACGGAAAGTTATACCCGATTTCCGCTATCCTCTCACAAAGCACGACTGACTTTACATGGTTATACGTTCTTTCACAAATTAAACAAAACGACCGCCAAGAAAATAACAAACACCATATGAGTCACTTTATCGTTTGACTTCAACTTGGAGAGAAATCTTAGTCGAGGAGTCCTTGACCAAAGTTGACATGTCAGATACTGTGTCTCTTCTCAAGGTGATCGGGGAACCTGACCATTACTCACAAGCGGGTGTGGCTGGGCGTTCACATATGATGATTTGGCCGTGCCTAATAGGAGGTCAGTTGTGCAATGATCAACATGGTTGCCTCATGAAAGCTTGGTGGATGCCTTAGTTAAGGCTGCGGCGAGAATATGCACTACTGACGAGCTCTAATGAAAGCGAAACTCGAGTCTTGTGCTTCTTTTCGAAAGGGACCAACTGGAAAGTCTGTGGGAATGTGACAGTCGCGATAAATTATGGGTGATGTTCAGTGTATATGAAGACCATAATACCCCACTACTCACCATTACCTACGCCAAACTAGTAACCTTGTTATTCTCTGCTTTCACAGAACTGCAAGTAAAATTACCCTGTTGAACTTCAGGTTGTTCTTTGCGACTGTTTCCTTATACTACCATTTATTCATGGTGTAAGGTCCTTTCTCTGCAGAATCAACAAACTTGGATTGGTTAACAAATATAGGAATAGTAGGTGAGGTCTTGTATTTCTAAATGAAGAAGGCATTTTCCTAATGACCATCACTGCACCACGCAGTATTCCATTCATGCTTTACGTTTAAGTTCATCTTCCTTCAAATAAATTGCAAAATGCAAATACACTGTTCAGATTAGACTGAAATCTTAAAGCTGATAAGTCTTCTTTACTGGTCTAAAATAAATTTCGCCCTGTTTAGGAAAAAGTCTTTTGACTTGGAGGTAGACTATCACATACTTAAGGCAGGTGTATAAAATTATCAAAAAATGTGCAACAACGATAAACACAAGTCAAAATGGATTATCCACAAATCTTTATAGATAACATAATTCGTAGACCTTTATACTACTCACAAGTAGTTTATCACATATATTTATAGTGAGCTAAATTCTCTCACTTCTGAATGTCTAGAACTAGTTAGTAGTAAATGTTAACTTCTAGAAAGTAACAGTTCAGGTTCAACGGCATATTTAATGAATATTACAAGACAATAATTCTACACATACACTCACCAATCGCAGATCGGATGACTTTTCGCTCATTGTCTCATTACATATAAACATACGAACATTTGAGTTGTGAATGTTACAGCTGTGAATATTTGACGGCACTCCTTACATTCAAGCCATTGAGTGCAAGCAAAATATAAAACACAGCTTTGACGTACCACCAAAGAACGTCGACCAACATACTAGCCAGTGTGGTTTTCCCATCAAACTTGCCCATGTAAAACAGTATGCCTGGGAAAACTTCCAACAGTTTCTAGATTGCCGTAAATGTAAATACGTGAATTTGTTATGATTGCAAAATGTAGGCGAAAAGTAACACATGCCAGGTAAATTGCCTAAGGTTTGCAGGCAAAATGAAATGGTTCGGATGCCGCAAACTATTCAAAGCAAAAATGAACGACGTCACTCCGTTCGCTTAAGTGTAGTCATTAAACGCTATGGGAAGAAACATTCACAAAACTAATTGGATGGTATTTTGCGTCCGATGTCTAGGTACACTCCCAGGCACAGCAACGCGTACTAACGTCATCGTGTTGTTTTGTTATACCACTACTGCTATGATTCACTCTTAAGACTTTAAATTAATCGGTCAAACCTACCAGCCCCCTACTTGCCCAGGGGTGTTCCCATTCCTTCTTCTTTCACAGTCTTTTGATTGGTCGTTTGTTTAAGACAAAGTAGGTTCGTTTGCTATCGAGTGCCTTGGTGTTTTTCGGCTGCGGAAACATTGTCTGTACGAAACATGTACGTAAATTCAATCATCCGCCTTTTTACCTTGGTGGTTAGTACTGAAAATTATGACCGAACGGTCTGATTATTCGTACTGTCATAAGCGGACACAAAAGTCATTATTCCCTTGGGGTACATAAGAAATAATCTGTAACTCCAACTTGTCGTATAGAATTTCCGATTGCATAAGAAAGTAAGAAATTTGGTTTTTCATTGACCGTGATGTTTTTTCCAAAACTGATACACGGATTGTGATAACAACAGCCTATATACCTCTGTGTTAAGACATGTTATTATGCTTGATCTCAAAAATATGGTATTTTTGATACATGTGCATACCAAACTAACCATTAGCTGATAAACATTTCATTCTGTTTATATGACATATTAGCAATGTATCATTTTCTTTCGCTCCCGCACTTAATCTTTTAGCTCGAACAAAAGTATTCTCTAACTCTGATAAGCGGAACGGTTAGACATCTTACATTCAGTGCACGATAACCTAACCGTAATGAAAAGCCTTTTTTTTAACGTCAGTGAGCTGAAACACACTTGATGAATAACATTTGAAGGGGTTCGAAAGGAAAACTGTAAGTTTAACATCGTTCATAATTAACTACAACCTTTGCCTTAAGATAAATTTCTATGAAGGGAATAATGATTAGACGAATACAAAACATATTGTTATTTCTCAAAATTGTTGGCTAAATCTATCAGACACAACGAATAAACAGTGTGATCGCGCTCTCTTAGCAGCCGATGTGGGTATCCTACAAAATACTGACACACTCACTGAAAACGTGGTATTTCCGGTTCTAGTCTGACAAGGTAACAGTACATTTCTTCTAACAGTATGTACGAAAAAAACACATCTCTGAGGTTCATTGTATTTCTGATAGTATAAAGTAAAGTCAGTTTAAAGTTGACAATAAATTGTTGAACACTTAAGTGAAATATCATGAAAACTAGCTGGTAGACACCCCCCAGCCAATCAGGTAAACACACACAAACAAGATCTCTTCACTGTTAAAAATCAGCAGTAGAATTGAAAGCGGTATTCCAATTTGTATGATGTACGGTTGACTACGGTTTTTGGAAGAAAAATAAACTAGTCTCAGTCTTAACGGTTAAAACAAAGTATAATTGCACTTTTTAAACGATTTGAAAGAAACATGGACAAGTAAGATGGCCAAATAGTTTCGACTAAGATTCACGATAGGTCACCAATATTCACACAAATTTTCTTACTAATGGATACACTGTACATCAATAGAATTAAACGGGAAAATGCATACTTTTGGGAACACATGGGGATAACATGATAGCACTGATCCCTGTACAGAAGCAGTTGTAAAGCGGTACACATAAATGCATTAGGTACACTTTATAAATCAGTTGGTATCATGGAAACTGTATTGGGTGCCGCATTGTCATACCATCGTCTTCGTCGAAAGAAGCCACATCTCCACATTCCAATAATAATCAAAGTTAACAAAACTGCTCCCAAAACACCACCAAGAATAATTGGCCAAAGTGGAATTTCACGGAACAAAGGGATTTGTATGCCATGGAATACAAAGTTCTGAGATATTGCCAGTGGCTGAATGGTTCGGTTTCCATGAACTGGAATTCCAAATGCAGTTGTTGGAAGTTCCGATTTGGCCTCGCTCACGATAGCCAAATCAGAGATTTTGTGTCTGAAAAATGTGTCGGCCCAAACGTATCCACGAAGAACAATACGGACCGCGTCTCCGCGTGACAGTAGGTCAATTCGACACTTAACCTGGAACAGAAAGTTTGAGTTAGTGATTCATAGACTATCACATTAATTATTGATGCGTAGTGGGGATTTTGATTTTCATTCAGATTAAACATTACCAACAGTTGGTCACAGTTGTCGCATTCCCATAGAATTTCTAGTCAGCCTCTTTCCTGTGGGGCGTAACAAGTAGACTTAAAGAGATATCGGAGAGCAACAATATTACTAATACATAACTGTTTCATGTAGAACTGAAAAATACAACCGTTTCTGATCAGTGTTCGGTTTTGGATAAAGTGGAACTCAGAACGTCTCGGTCGTGCTTTTCGAAAGAAACCGGCTGGAAAGTTTATGGGAATGCAGTATCTACGATCAATTGTGTGTGATGTTCAGTCTATATGAATCACATTAATATATGAAGTATATCCCATTGTGCAAATTCAACGCAGAATAGAAGTCTTGTTAAAAACTAAAACAGCAGTAAACACTTTATTTCAGTTTCATCTTCTTGGTCGCTAGTGGAAAGCATTTTAGGGCAGGCAACAACCGGAGAAACGAAACAAAGATCATATGATACGAGCATTCCAAATCGTTTCACAAAGATTACCAAAAAATGAAGTCTGGAGTTGTGTGTGACCTCAAGATAACATTTTTCGGTTTTAGACTTCATAGTGCTTTACAATTTTGAAGGTGAAATACAGAAACGGTGGGTTCTACTTGGGGGATTTAACACAGTTCAGGTTAGTTTTCTATCCTTCACTTATAAGCAAAAACATTTGAGTTATATGTGGCTAGCTAACAACCAGAAGGGCATCCACCGCGTTTCCAGAAATAGTTGTAACTCAATTAATCTAAAGCACATGATTCATGTATGATAAGCCCCTGAGACACCCACAAAAAATATGTTCAGTCTCTATACATGTTTGATGTTGATGAGAATGAACTAGGTCTAAGTGGTTACTGGTCATTTCGATACTAGTCATCGAGGTTAGATGATTGGAGTGATCATTAGTACCTGGTTTCATGCTTTTAATTTCATTGAAGAAGACTAGTTTAAACTACCGGCATTTGTTATCACGTGGAACCACCAATAGGCCAATTATCTCAAGTTTTCGAAGTCTGGAAGACAGTTTCATAATGACCACTATTGTCCCAGCTGAATAGCCATAAGGCTTTTTGCTGAACCTAAATCTAGTAGCTTACTTCTACTCAGATATAGCATTCCGCCGACCTAATTACTACAAAGCTCTAGACAGAGGTTTGGCTCTAATGAAAGATAATCAACGGTGCGACAACTGTAGAGAGTAAAAGTACAATTTCATCACGCTTACTTTTGACTATGATCATTGGTTACTACAACTGAACCTCTTTAATAATGCCATTCTTAAGTCCCATGTAAATTATACTATTAGATAATATAACGTTAACGGAAGAGTGATCATTTCATGACGCCTTACTTTCATACTGTAACTTTGAAACGGATAACTGTGGACGCTGAAGAGTAACTTACTACGTGCAACGTATGCACTAGCAACAGCGTAGTTGATGTTGTTTGTTCTCAACAAAACAAAAAAAATTATCTTTGTGACCTCCATAATAATGTACTTAAATCGTTAACTACCATATTGTCACCCAGCAACTATCTACTGTTAGGGTCAACTTTGAACATGTGCAGACATCTGTTTGATGCCTTCAGCCATTCATTCGCAGCTAAGCAGCTCATTTCAGAGACTTTCATAAACTATTGGTCCGGAGGCAGAAATAGTTGCGAGTGAAATATTTACATCTCACCGCCTGATGGCGCCCTTCTCAAAATCAAGAGAGTTAGTTCACTTGCTAAGTCGGTCTTAACCTGGTATCGTACTTGTCTACAGGTGGACAGCCAATCATAAATCTCGTTTAACGATACTAATTTGGCATGCAATATCAACTCTGTGAATTCTGATGAGCAAACACATTAATGACTATGTGAGTGTGCGCCTCTGAACTTTCACGTCGGTTAACAGATTAGTCAGTTCAGTAGAGATTAATTAAACAATCTTGCACACAGCGTACATACAAACATTACAGCAGTACAAACAGATTGACATGTCATATAGTGAGCAAACAGGATTAGGACACAAAACTCAACGTTGGCTGGCGCGTCACATGATTAGACTTTTATTCAGGCGGGCAACTATCAACAAGCAGTGAACAGTTATCGGCCTTGCATATTGTTCAAGTTAGTACTTATTTCTAGCTTGTACTGTTATCTAGGTGGTCTATTCATGCCGCATGTGAGCGGTAGTGATGTAGCGTAAAACTGACAACGGGGTAAAATTTTCTGGTGTGCTACTTGGAACGAAGCATTCCAGCTGGTCGCCCCCACAGTGGGTACACGAGATGAGCAAAATGTGTGTTTAGTGGCTTTCTTACAGGAGTGGGTTTGCATGTGTCTTGTCTTCAGAACTGCGGGGAGCAACAAGTAGACTGGAGAAGATATCAGACAATAAAATTATTACTGATACATAACTGTTTCAGGTTCGACCGAAAAACTACAATCGCTTCTGATCATTGTTCAGTTTTGGATAACGTGGCAAACAAAACGTTTCGGTCGGGGCCGTATTCTCCAATGTAACCGAACATCTCGTTCAAATTTATGGAGTTAATCAAATCGGGCGGTGTATCCAATAAAATCAACTAAAAACATCTGAACATTTATCTCAAGTCTGAATACACTACACGTACGAATACATGGTCACTTAGGGTTAGGAAGGTTGGGACGATTTGGTAAAACATTTCGATCTGGTTATTTCGTCTAGCAGCGCAGTAAATTACGCTGTGTTTCTTCTGTTGCGGACGGCATGAGTATAGCTAACTGATTGTTCCATACCCAAGGTCATTGACAACAATTGAATATTGTGACCTCACCCAACACTCAGGGAAATGGCGTGAATCTAGAATTCATGACTTAAATCTTAAGGGGCATCAGTACAAAAAACCATAAGAAAATAAGGGTAATTCTTAATGCGCATATATCCTGACACATATATTGACAGTAGGGTGCCAACATTTACGATGCATGAAGCGTATAGTTCACGGTTATAAAGGAATGAAGGACTATTTCAATAATCGTTGAAGGTTTCGATCACAACTTCATCTGATAATAATTTCTTACCTACCCTTGTTTTTACTGGTTACCAGTGGTTCATTTATGCCCGTTTCAATAAACAGAAATGGCTACAACAAACTGTATCCTTAAAATTTTCCACATATTTATGTGAAAAAGCACTCTCTAACTTGAAAAATGATAAGACTAGTGCAGCAAACGAAGGATTTGCAAGTAGTTTGCATATCATGTGATGAGTTTATCTAGTCCAACTTAAAACCCTTGTTGAAGTTGTTCACATACGTTTCAAACGCACAACAACTGCAACTTTACTGCTAGTTGATGCAGTGCCATATTCTACTTACGGTTAATTTCAAGGAGTTAACTCGAGCTTGTAGATTAATCTGAAGCGGTCTAGCCTAAGCATTCATTTGAATAGGACAGATGCGACCAATTATGGGCGGTGTTCAACACGTATTAACGATGTTGTTTTTGAAGAGGATATGGAAATTAGCCACGACTGGAAAAAATTACTACAAGTAAACTTACACGCCAGATGGTATTTTATAAATTACATGAACCACGTTTTGATAAATTTCTCAGAATTCTTCATAAATGTTAGACACACTCTTGACGACTTTTAAGACGGCAAGAACGCCATTTGCTATGGTAGCTGAGTGAGAACTAGTTAACTGTTTATTGGTGACAACCGATTTGATTATGTTTCCAATAGTTTGCTGGGCTAGTTCACTTAGTTGCATAATGCAGTTTTCCTTGAGAGGTGATTTCAGAATGGTGAACTTCCGAGTACTATATATGTCTTCCCTATACATCACATTGGATGCTGTATTTCACTGTGAATTCACCTTGTTTCGTGTTTTTCTACAGTTTACTGATGAAATCGCAGTGTTCGCAAAACTTACAAAAAGGGTGCCAAGTACTCCGAGACATGGTGGAGTTGTTTGAGGTGGCTGACAACTTAATATTTTAGAAGAAAAACGAAAAGATTAAATCGATAAAGATTAAAATTATGGATAATAAGAAACGGAAAATTGATGAAATCACTTGGTTGTTGAAAAAAACCGGTATATTATCAGCTGAAAATCAAAATTATACCTGTGTGTATCAACAGCGGAAGACCAGCAGCAACTACAATGTTGAGAAATACTTTGCGTAATCTATCTATCTGTCTAAATTCTTGGCCCGCTGTTTTGAATGTACATGTAGAATATACCTAGAGGGAACTCGGTCAGGAAAGAGTAATAGAATGTTCCATAGTGGGAACAAACTGATGTCGGATGATTATTGTTGGCAAGTTAGACGTTTTTCTCAATATCGCGCCTTCCGTAGACTATAGGACGACTTTAGCCAAGTAGAAGCATAGACTGTAGCGTGTAAAGTGTTCCCAATGGCTAAAACTATTACTGAAGAGATACCATCGGAAAACAGCAGAGACAGGAAATAAATTTCTAGCCTAGTTTCCCCTATTTTCCCCTCAGACTACAGAAGAGAGAAACGAATGTTTAGCTCGAGAAAAATATGAGTTGAGCAAAATGCGAAACAACAAAACGAAAGCGCCCAGAAACTCTTGATGAAAAGCCCTAATGTATTCATCTAGTTGTCCTGATCATTTAGATCAAGGTTGGCGAATAAGTGACATTAACGAAAATGGTCGAATCGAGGAGTTTTCATTGGCAGTGATACTCAAGTTAGTGTTGTTCAAAGGTATTCGATGCATCATTAAGGAGTACGTGAACGTGCACATTGAACAGAGGTCACTACATAGCACTGAATCTTTTGGTAACTGCATTTTCCTTTTCGATTTCTCACCAGTTGAGGCTTCACTCGTTTTTGTCGTATTTTTGATGTTATCAACGGACAACAACAGCCTGACTAGTTGAGGGAGTTTGAAAATACACAAACGTACTAGCGGTACACAGCCGTTTGTACACCACTACAATAGGGAAGGCATTATTATTCCTGGCATTTAATCGACAATCTTTGAAGTTACTGATAAACTACACAGGCAAGGAAGCAACTTCCTCATGTTTACACAGATTCGCTTACCTGATCGATAAAGTCGAAAGCTTCGGATAAATCTGGAGCGAGAATATCGACTGGTTGCATTCATAGATCACTTTCATCCATGGTAATCGAACATCAATTATGCCGACAGCGCACAAAACGTTGTTCGAAATATGCATCAAATGTTAGGTAACCTGGAGATATGGACCAGTTACTGGTCACTAAAACCTTTACGTGGGTGGAAATGGGGCTATCGATCCGTTGTCACAGTGTTGCCTTCAAACACTACACTTAGTATTGAATCAGATGATGTAGGCCTCGGGTTCCCCAAAAGCTCGTCCTCATCGAGACTGTTTAAATTACTCAGTCAATTAGCTCATCAACTCCTCGGCACAATTTTAGTATTAATAAACCGACAAACTGAAGGCAGGAAGACTTATTCACACGAAGTCATACTGGTTTCTAGAGAGCATTGGGTTGTGTAACCTAAGCCATTTTCATGGCAGTGATAATGTTGGTATTAGATGACTTCATTGGATTTATTGAGCCGGCAACGATTATCTCCACTTAATCGATATGAAGGTCTTGTCGTTGTTCTGAATCAAGATAGAAGTCCTTCTGCTGCGGAAGCAGATGAAAGAGTGCTGTCATTTTGACTTTGGCGGTTTCACTGCCATGTACTGCTGATTGATACTGAACGTACTGGGCAAACGCAGATGCCTAGTCAAGTTCGCTGCTGGTGTGTCATTACAAATTGAGCATCAATTATGGTATGTTTCTTAAGTCCACACAACCCGATATGTGAATAATTTTGTAGTTGATAAATTTTCTGCATAAGACATAACTATAGGTGAACTAGATGACCACATAAACACAGATGTCGACAAATCTGACAAACTTGCCGATGATGGACTGTCCGTGATCACTTGGTGACAAATATGTCTTTCTATCCACTTAACCGATATCATCAAATTCTCTATCATAGATTGTCTGTTTGTCGTGAAGTTCCAAGCGCTGAAGCATTCAAAGATTATAAGTCCAGCGTCTGTGGTTGGACGTCCGTAATCATCGTAAATGCCTAGTCACAACTGGTTCAACATGTCCACAGCGTTAGAGATAGCCCAGATGGTTTCTACGATAAGTGCAAACGTGTACTACCAGATGGGCACTTGTACAGGAGTCCGCGAAGTCAGAAATAGACGATGTGACTTGAAGATGAACTGTACAGCTTTTGAGATCGACAGCCAGTACAATCTACAAAGTTTGCAATAATTCACATGGATGGTGTATTCAGAGTTCTGAAGTGGAATCCCGCTACTAGAAACCGACGCTTTGCATGTGATAAATTGTATTACTGTAACATTTTACATATGTGCTAAACACCTAATGTTTGAAAGGCATGACAGACCACGAAATCTGTACAACGTAGATAAGACCTTGAGACGATAGCTCAACAGATATATCAACATTGTTGGTAGGACAAATAGATACATAAGTGATCTAAATTTGCGTACAGGCACCAAACACCAAACGCCTACTAGAAATCACTCCATAGCTGGTACACATCTGCATCGTGTTGCTCAGTTTCAGGGAGTCGATGGCAAACAAGTGGTTACCTTCTCTTTGTCCACACTAACCTTAGAGGAAAATCCCACTTGAGATGTTCGGCATGGGTATTCTGCGTTGTGCATAAATTTCACACGCAAGCGCAGATTGTGAACATCTGTTTGTGGCATTTTACATAAGCAACTCGGTGTGATTAGAGGACTAGAGGTCGCAATGGCAAAATGTGACCCCTACCAGAAGAGTTACTTTACACACATTTAGACGAGTTTATCGAAAATTATAAATTCACAATCTGTTTCGAGCACATTGCAACAAATCGGAAAAAGAAGTCTTCAACTACGTCTTTCTGGTTTTCTTCTAGCATCATAGGAAGTATACCATATAGTGACAAGTTTAAAATAAACGAGGCTATCATGCTCGTTCTCTTTGATTAAGTTATAAACAAAATTAGCTGTTCTCGCAGAGACCAGCAAATTGGTCAATATTAAATCACAAATCAACACACTTACACTAACCGTCAGTGAACACATAACCGATTACAAAAAAAGATACAGTGTGCAGGTATTTTTCAAAAACCACAAAAGATGTGTGATTAGGTTGATTTAAGAATACGAATCGATTAACGGTTATCAGAATGATGTATAAAACACATGAAGCTTTTGCCCTAGACTCAGCCGTTCATTGTAATCATGAATATTTAATGTTATACATAAGCGAGGAAAAGTGGCAGTTAGGAAATTAAGATTATCGCGAATGTTGTTGGTTTTTGTACTAACAACACAAACGAATCTTGATTACGAACTCCCAAAAGTGATGTTCTCCACTTCACATTGTCTGCGACTAGATACGACAGCAAATTTTAAGGTGCTTGCTATCACATTCCATATTTGGGTATTCTTTCGAAAGGTTTTAATTACGTTTATTAGCTTTTCAAAAGTTTTCAATTTACTTACCGTTGCACAAATCGGCATACCCAAATTGGCAAACTCTTGACCACATTTGACAATTTCCTGTTGGCGTTTTCGGATCCCTGGCAGAATGGAGCGTGCGGCCCTCACTGCAGCGGTTCGTTTGCTTGAACCGTTTTCCGATTCTGGATCACTGTGAGCTCCGTTCGCTATTTTGACTCGCGATCGACTAGTTACAGACCGCGTCAGGCGTTTTACTCGCTTCTGCCAATTTTTGTCGTCTTCTGTTCCGTCGACACGTCTGGATGTATCAGGTGAAAAATCCAAATGACCTCTTTGTACTGCATTCAATCGGAGAGGATTTAAAGCCCACTCAGGAGTAAGGCATACTCCACGCACGTGACCTTCGGCGCTGATGACCTGAAATTATGTTATAATCGTTCAAGATTATTAATTTATGCCAAATATTAAAAATGTTTATAGGAAGATTGAATGATTTAGACAGTTAATTACTGTGGAGTAAAAGGAAAGTAATTTTATTTGGTAAAGAAAATCGAAAACAAAATAAGGTACTGGGGAACCTAATTTGTCTGAAAATTGGCTAAATTCACGTTTAACTTATGCAGCTGTCATGAGCGGAACTTTTGGTGTAGGTGAAAAGAGTTCAACGACTAATTTTAAGCTTTAACAATTTCTATTGTTTTATTTGGCTTGATTCTGGTTTACTATAAGACTACGGTACCGACCGTATATACATGTGGCTTTTATCAATGACAACAGTAGTGTGTAATGAGTTTGCTGAAAGCAAGGATATATAGGTGTTACAATTTTCAGTGCGATTTCGAAGTCGCCAATGATCTTTCACTTGTGAATACGTCAACCAGCTAAAGGTAAACATGAAAACTTTGACAAACGTTATCAAAGTATGCAGTTCACTTTTCACAATCATTGTACATTTCAGATGCAGCAGACATTTATATCAGCAGATTGAGGGCATGACGGTGAGCTTGTTGCCAGGTTCAATCATAGCTGATATTTTATGGGAAATTTGGAAAGTGAATCAGTGAATTTGGGTCTTGGTTGAAACGTGTTCTCTAGATGCTTACTTAAGGGCGCCATTCCAAGCACTTCTCTGTTAAACCAGTGGCGAATGAATTCTTCTACTTGTATGGTGCGGATATTTATCAACACTCTGACACATCGGATGTACATTGTGATGAAACATGGACAGAATTATATATTGACTTCCGCACTTTCTGTTTCCCTTGAACGAATAGCAGGATTCAGTCTGCTTCCCATTCTCACACGTTAGAAAAATCTTTTCAAAGTATGCGCTGGAGGCTGCTGGGACAGAGTTATTCTGTTCAACATGGCCACTACGTCATTTTACGGACCCAATTCCCAGTTCACTGGAAAATTTCGATTTATTGCAACGTCACTCAAAAGTATTGCCTCCAAACAAGTGACCTCATTAATCATGTGCTTAAAAGGCGAACAAAAAGTTCGTGTGCAAGAGTTATTATTTCATATTATATAAACTTTGACACAAAGCCTCGTGTCCGTTTAGTTCCATGTCACTCATATCAGAGTTATGCGCCTTAATTTCTCAAATCTCCAGCTGACGAGGTCAAATATAATGTGAACGTCCTAGATTGTTTCTTCCTGCCATTTTTAATGGATTGAATACAGAGGACTTCATGTAAAAACGTCGTACTGTCCTATAAACTTTATCAATGCAAACGATCTGCAGCTGTATGGTGTGCCAATTATTTTTAGACCATTAGATACTTGAATTAAGCATGATAATTTGAACCCCAAATAAAATGTTGCGCATCGACCAAATTTCGACTAGCAAACTGTAGACAGCTAGTAAACCGTATGAAATCCACTCACTTTCACTAACCGTTTGACAATTTACAATTGTTAAGCGTATTCGGTGTAACCCTATGTTACTTTGTAACCCTTGGGTACTATTGTTTCTTACCATTCACCAATGGACAAACAGTAGAAATAAGCAGAAAGCTACGGATACAATTCGGGATTTTGACTGTATTGAAATGAGGCTGGTGTCTTAATGGCTGCCATTCTTTCAAGCAACATTCGGAGTGAGTTTAAGTGTTAAATTTAAAAGAACAAGGGTTTCGTTGACATATTTTGAACCAAACATGGATATTACAACGTTCAATATTTACCACTCAACTTCACTAAATTGCTTTTATCGTAGTCAATGTTCACGTTAATATCAAGGAATTGATTTGCTGCTTTGTCACTTTAACATGGAGTTTCTAGCACTAACATTATACATATAGTTTTTTGATGATAGAATAGTGCTGTTATGACAAAAAATTTACTGAGATTGAAAACTAGGTTACTGTGCTGTATGCTGTAATATCATCTTTTAAGCAAACACACGTTCATATACATACACACATAGGTGTATATATATGTAAACTTACGTTTGCCATTGACAGCATGTTACGGATCTGTTTAAATGTTTTGGGGTTAACAGTTGAAGACAATAAACGTAATGCATGACTGCGTCCGGGACAAAATCGGTGTATCCTATCTACACCTTATTCTTATGATACATAACCTACGACTCCTGATTATACCGTAGTTAAACAATGTACTCAGACATGCATAATCCCCACCTTCTTCATCATCTTCACCTCTGAAGTTGTTAACACATGTCACATAACTCTGCATAAAAAGAAGTATTATCCTGTTAGAAACACTGTAACAAAAGAACCTGTTGTGTTGCTCCAGTGTACCGACTAGCTAAAGTGATCGTCAAAACAGTAGAACGATAAAGGGGTATGTGCACATACAAAAAGGAGGATAACAATAAGTTTGAACAGGCATATTCAACATAATAAACGTTTTCTGCCAGTTTCATAAATGAATATTAAACAACCTGGGGTTAGGTAGTTCCATGAGAGACAGACTGTGCACTTTGTTATTTTACGTTAACACAGAGTAGATAAGGTTAGTTGTTACTTGCCTGCATTAACAAAAGGCAGATATCGCATCACAATATTTTTATTAAGAATGTGTGGGGTGGATTTTTACATCATTCCTTGTTGTTCACTATAGTAAGCGAAACATACCAGACAATGAAAACTATCAATCAGTCTATTTCGGCTCTATTCGAGATCCTGACCTATCACCATTTGTGCGTACGAACGGATGAACTAGTCGTCTGGTGGACGGATTTATTTTCTGGCATGTGATTGTGTTTTATGTTTTAATTGCGTTTTCGCTAAATTCAGTAATCAAGGCTCCATAAACCAACTTACCCATCTTGCGAAAATAATCACTTTGGAGTGAAATGGCAAATATTTCAAGTTTAATGAGTTGTAGAGCAAAACAGCCCGTCCTTGGAAAGTGTCAACCTTTCTGTTCATCAAAGTACATGTTTAAGTCTCACGTCTTAACAACTCACAGGTTTAGTTGAACAATTCTAAATGACTAAGAAACCTGAGAAACCTAAGATAAATATGCTCAGAAGTACTTGCCATGGGCTTGATTAAGGTTTGACCATCAACCTTGTCACAGCACAATATGTTGTACGTGAGACACGAGAATGAGAGTCTAAATGCACAAGCAGGTTAGTTCTGCTAAAGCAAGGACAAAACCTCATTTTGTGTCTTATTAGAAGGAAGCCGAAGAAGTGCACCATTAACCAATATCAAAACGAATTTCTCCACGGAAGTCTAGCCCGACAATGACGGAAAATAATGGTGGGTTACCTTTTAATCGGACCTAGTTTCCGAGAAGTTTCAATAGCAGTGACGGTCTCTACGTCATTCAAAATGCCGTAAACTTATGTCAGCCTTGTAGCCTGGTCGTGTTACAGTTTAAAACCAACCTGTAACTCCATATCTGGACCGATAAACTTGCTAATGGTGTGTCGTCCGAAATGATCAACTGAACAGCACACAGAATGTCAACCATTATCGGGTATACGTAGCACATGGGTTCATTTACACGTAAAGGCTGTGTGCGTTAATTAGCTTATTCTATTCACAGTTATTCTTATTGTATCATCAACAACCTGCATGATTTATCACCTTTAGAGGTAAAACAGTCTCCGGTGTAAATACTGCTCCTCCGACTGAAATACGTCAATTTATAAACAGTAGTTTGACTACTGATGATAGATGCGCTAATTTAAAATGGTAGGTTATGATATTTTAATTCATGCTGGTACCGCTTAGGTTCGGTTGCATAATCGAGGCTTCTGCATCGAAAGTGGTAATGTGCGATCAACTTACCTCCTGTCATTTACCATTAACCAAATTCCCCACTAGGACCCTGGGTTAATCAAGCGGCGCAATCGTACATTTCGGGTTCTTACCTTTTTATGATGGTTAGATATTTTTTTATACTGTACTGTGGTAAGTCTACTGTTTAATCAAAGAAAAAAATAATAATTCTTACCGTGCTATTCTCACATAGGCATATTAATACAAGAACAGCAATCTCAGAATTTGCTCAACTGAGTGTCACGTATCACCCGGTTAATCAACTGTCCGCGTGTAGGTACCTAGTGTTGTTGGATATTTGACTTCAGCTAGCGGATCATCCAAATCCATTCGCATTTATGGCTGACAGTCGTACGGATAAACATGATTAAACTGGTGTTCAGTAGTACTTGTTTCCCTTCTTCTGATATCTGCGACAACTCCTGTACTTTAACCCAACATGCACTGCACACTATACGATAGGAAGCTGAATTGATTTTGATATATTGGAAAACCTTTTTGAAGATGGAAGTGTATAAAAACATAAGATGAAATCCACCGGCAATTTTTGGAGGGTTAATGAACATGAGCCAGATAAAGTTCAAAACTATGGAATAGTTGGTGACTGACGCAAGCGGATTTGGCCAACATGCAATTAGCAAAGTGTCTTCAAATAAGCCTTTACAATCCATGTCAACGGCCGACAAATGCCATAGTTTTGTTCGGGAGAAGTTTTAGTGATGTGTACAGTTCAGGTTGAGTAGAATTACTGCTTGGTGTGCAGTGCAATAGAAATACTGACTTCCGAGTATTAACTGGATCTTTGCTACAGGCAGTGACAAAAAGACTGTCGATGGCAAGACAAGAGCGGACGCGTAAACAATTTGCTTATCGATGATACTCTAATCTCTCGTTTTAATACGTGCGTATTTAGAAACACTGAAAGCTCTAGCGTGAGAACCGATACGCCAAACGATGAAAAACAAGAGTACGGATGTTCAGAGTGTGGCCATTCGTTGGCCAACCAGCACGTCAATAACAGGCTAGTGATTTCTGATGAAAGGAATATATTCCTTCTGATTAACTTTAGCTCTAACTGATGTACTGAACTTTACAAGACAACACGTGATTTTAGCTTCTTCGAAGAACACTGCAATAGCAAATTGTGACTATCAAACCGAAGATATTTCGTTTCCCATGTTCTAAAAACAGAATCGTGAAACGCAGCATGAGCAGTTTAACATCACAAGCAGACAGGCTCAACTGACATAAAAAAGTGGGTTCAGAGACAGTTGCATATGACATCTATTACGTAGCATGCTTATGAACGAGTCGGCGCGCTGGACCACCTCCTCGTGGTGCCGACTGGGCGGTCTCGGTGCAAACCTTGACTGGCCGAGAGTTCAGCAACTCCAGATTGGGCCAACCACTCTACCTGGTTTTAATCGTACTGGTTACATTCGATCAAGACAATGAAATTACCGTCAGCACCTCCGTGTATGCAACTACCAGCACACAAGATAGGCGAGCGGAGTACATCTGTTCAAAATATGGCCAGATTTGCAAATCGAACGCCGGCTTATCGGCCTATACTCGACGCAGGAATGATCTGGAGCAGGAAGTGGACACCCAGCCTGCCACAATCTTTGACTGTGCCAAATGTGACCGCAGCTTCTCCACCAAAATTGGTCTCAGTCAACA
>JTDE01001093.1:125608-146527 GCA_014338405.1 Paragonimus skrjabini miyazakii
GAAATGAATAGATTGCTTGACGTTGGTGGGTTGGGTGGCTTTGATCAGTTACACGTTTACCATACTTGCGTTAGACGAATTCAAATAGCATAAGTACTCAAAAGCAGATAACTGTGGCTAAAACGTATATATAGCAGGTGATCTACTTAGTAACGTTTTCATTTTCGGTGTGTACTAATTCCATAGTTAGAATGAACCAAATTGTAAGCACAGATAGGACGTGTACACTAAACAAACCTAGCCGAACTTCTAAATGAGTAGAACATCATTTTATTGCCTCTGACAAACTAGCTGTGGCTGAACTCCTGTTCTGACCACTAATCGCGCAGCCATCTTTTTCAACTTCTAATCATTTGGTATGTGGCTGCTGGTATCATCTACGTCGTATTTTACGTAAACTATCTGAGTTAATCTCACTTAACATAGAAGCGGATGTATATACTCATTTTCAACGGAATGCTCTTCATGAAAACGAGGAAAATCCACCCCGTTCTGATTAGGCCTTCTCACTTCTAATTTTAAGTAATCCAAACATATTCCCCCACTACCTAGCAAAGTCAGGCCCTGGTGTTTTTCGACTATCCACTTTTTCTTTATAAATGGTTAGCAGCCATATAATCAATCTAAACCAAGCACTTTCTGCACGTTTCTCAACGCGCTCCTTGTATGGAACAGCATCTTCTGTAAAACTGAGCAAGTACAACAGTTTTGTAAACATATTGTTGCCATGTAATGGACAAGTATTGTGAAGCACTGAGACGTGGCACTGCAGCGTGAACGCTGTACGACGACATTTTTATCTGAAGCCTTTTTTCATCAATTGACAAACGGAAGAAAATATTATTGCTCGCGATCGCACGCTCTTCAAATTGACCAATCGACATTAACAAGGTTTTCCATAAAATCTATTTTTGTGGCCATTTCTAATCATTAAAGCAGGCAGAACAGGCTTATTCGCCATATGGTGTAATTTGTTAGTGGTCAGAATTACAAAATAACCAGGAGCAAGTGTAATTCTATCCAAATAGTTTTTTTCATTTGAATGTCAAGTGTCCATAATGTACCTATATCCATCTATGCAAGGTGAAATGTAACAAACTTGTGTTTAAAAAAATGTTACACAATTGCAAATCACGAAAATTATCAAACAGTTTTTAACAAGCAAAAGATATTATAACCATAGCGGCTGTATCTCTACAATTTTTTTGTTTTCCAGATATCGGCGTAACAGCGATTTGCTCAGGAAGATCTGACCGAATTCAACCCAATCTATTTCTGACTCTAGTCTTACCAGATAACGCATAAAACAAGCATAGAAGCACTGTGGTACATTACGGATATCATGGAGCTCTGTACGAAGCAGTTTAACGCGAGATTGCTATTTTCCTTTCACAACCTCACTTTATTAAGGAAAAATGGGATAAATTCTATAAAGCATGCATACTCTACTTATTATGTGTCAGATACTAGTTTTTCAATCTGTTTTACTCCCATGTTGAACATGAACTCGGCTGATACTAGGAGACTATCATGTGCGTAATAACTGATCTGGGCTACTTATATTGTCTGCAGATTTTTTTTGTCCAATGTAGCTTTGAGTGTAACTATCTGAATACATAATTTACCCAGTTATTTTACTTTGCAACATTGTTGGTATTCTTTTACAGAAAGTTACCTACTCTGTATGGATAAAATAGCAGAAACTAACCCCACCCAGTTCCATTGTCTGATCGATCAGCATCACAATCCCACGGTACTCGTTATCAATCCACATAGAACTAGAAGCCAACAGACCCCAGTCATCATTAGTCTCATGGAAGTTGTTTGTTTTTCCGGATGCATCATTCTGGAATCGGTGACTTGTCCTGGAATCAGTATCACGAACGAGTTTGACTAAGCTCACAGCATAGCCCAAATTGAAACCCATGTGCTTCAAATCCTGTGGTGAACTTTTCAGTCGCATTGCGTTAATCAACTCACGGCCACGGTAGTGGCCCAGGAAGACGTTTCCTTCTGTCAGGTAGCTACCCGGCATACCAAGAGCAACCAGTGCTTCACCCAGTTGTTTCCCTGAAATGAAATAGGTCAAGATGAAGGGGAGACATTAAACATGAAAATATACGCCAGTCAGTGTGAGGAATACATTGTGTAATAGGGAAGTAATCTAAACGAAACCAAAGGAATGTACCACTGATAGCAAAAACATGCTTGGATGGATGCATCAATAAGTCACTGTTATAAACGTTTCGTGGCTGTAATTAGCCCACACTTGGTGGACAGTCTACCAATAAATTACCTCTTATAATTAGGCTTGGTTATGGTGCACCGAATAGTATAGTTGATCAGACCAACTAAGTCCACCTTATTTACGCTGAGCAAATAGAGCGTTTTTTCGATTTCCTGGCGTTCTATTCATCAGAGTTTGTGTACGCACAGTAACTCTTGTTATTGGCTAACAGTAAAGTCAGAATGCAGTAAAATTATAGAAGGGATTTTGCAAATAAATGTGGTTACGAAAACCTTTTCATTATTCAAGTTCCATTGGTTAAAAGATCAGAGATGAGAATGTGTTATTTGAAATTTGGCTAGTCGGAGAAGTGAATATTAAATGTTTCACCTCATACCTAACAACTTTGAATATACTACGGAAACACATAGCATCCCAGCTCAACTGACTTCTGATAACTTGTTGGCTGAGTGTTGTTTGGTGAAAAACTGACGTTGTGAAAACTGTGTCCACTGCTTATAAGAGCGTATAATCTTAATCCATCACGAGTTGACGTTGTTTCGAGACGTATTGATAAACGTGAGTTTGACGCTTAGTTTTCAGACCGAAATAATTATTCAGAACTTTTGTGAATTACTGTCGAGATATCTGGTTAACCAATTTCCATGGGAAAACGGAAGGTGAGTTAATCCGTCTTCAAACAGAGATGCTGATTTTACTAGCAGACCGTGACTAATAAAAGAGGGCTAGATACCCATTCTTGATCTCGACGTTAGAAAGAATCATCTGGTTAGCTTACCTAAAAACGTATATATACCTCGGTCACACTTCGGGCAGATAATCGCTCAATGCGTACTACGGCACAAGCTACCGTACATTCCGCTACTCTGCTTTGCATTAGTTTGCTCTGGTGTGAACTGCAAACCGCTTAGGGAAGTTGATTCCTGGATGAAAATAACTTGTCAGAAAACAACCTCTACTTCCGGAATGTTGCAGCTTCAATGTTCTATGCTTTAAGATAATGCAACAAATTACAGGCAATTCGGGAACTTTCAGCCTTATGAAATCTTTCAGATAAGAACTTCATCGGGTTCACTGTAAACGTCGTGTCCTCTCGGTAACTACTGATGTCATTTTCAGATAAAATCATACTAACGCTTCAACCAATACCCGCAATTCAGTTACGTATATTTGTTCCACAGGTAAACACAATGGTTAGTAATAATCACTCTGATGCTGAGTTATTCTTCTCGCTAGGTGGTTAGATGGCAAACTTCTGTTTTCATCTTGTAGATATCAACATCAATACAAATCCGAGATGAGTAACTTGATTCTCTTGAATCTCCTCTTTAGCCGTAAATGATGACACGAGGAGCTTGTAGGGCGACTGGCTTTGTTTTTGAGAAAAGTGCAATGACAATATTGTGTAGTGATGTTTTGCTGGTCGTAAACTAACTAATTTGTATGGAGAATAACCAGCACTAGCTGCATGCATTAATCGGACAACACCATCTCAAGTAAGTGCACCTGTTACTACTGTCATTAAATAAAAATACCAGGTGACCAACTCAGCTGGTAATACTCCGGTCCTATTCGGAAGGATTCTGTTCATACAAAGTCTGTTAAGGTACTTCAAGTCTGAACGTCTCATTGACTAAAATCTTGATTCCTCAACGTTCACTCAGCCGACATGTCACAACATTCCGGTCAATAAAAATGCAACAGTCTAGACTCTTGCGGGGACATTGGCTTGCTTGTAACTGCCCAACATAAAGTTATTGACTGTCGACAGAAGACACTTAATCTGAAGTCACCTATTACAAATAAGAACAGATTCACGTCCTCCGTTTTTGTTTTATTCCACGTGTACTTTAATAAACAGAAATAATTCCGAACACTACAGAATTTGCCTAAATCAGTTGACTGCTAATAAGCGCTGTAGTTAGGTTTCGCTTTCTGTTGAAGCCGTTCAAGTGCTTGCCAAATGTTGTCACTCAGTTCAACTATCTGCTCACTTTGGCACAGTGAACTTAGCACTCCTGAACTATCGATCTCCTTGGCAGTATTTATAGTTGCTTTCCTCATTCTAGTGTGCAGTTCAGAACTTAACAGATGTTTAAGCGAGTTTCGTGACCATACCTTGCAACACCTGACATTATGTGCTTCCAGCAGTGTGGGTTTTGTTGGTACGACCAGTATGAGATAGAAAGCACACGTGTTACGTCCCATTGGCCACATTTCACTCAATCCACGGGACCAGCAGGTCTGCGCCGCACATGCTTGGACCGTATGAGTCATCCCAGGTGGAAAAAAACACGCAAGTAATAATGAATACAGCTCGTCAGGTCAGACAATCCAGTGGCACAACAACCTGGATTAGGAACGTGTGCACATGCATCCCAGCTTATGTGGAACATGGTAAACTGGGACACAGTCACTCCGAACAGAGAATAGCTTGCTGGCTCACTAAATAACGAAGCGGTCAGATGTTTGTGCGGTCGGCTGAAATGAAGACAAGCTAGCTGCTAGTTGTGCCCTAGTGCAAATGGATGTAATTAGTTTCCACCAGCAACGATGGTTTTTTGGTTGTATATTATTGCGAAGGTATCAAATGAACATATAACATGTATTAAAAACACAAACACTCTAGATGAGACTGTCAGATGCCATTAATCAACAAGGACTTATTACATGAAAGATGAATATGATGTGTAGGATAACTGACCTGGTTCCACATCAGCACTGAAGCCTGCTAAGCATGCACCTTCTTCTTGGCTGTAGCACGCGTCCACTGAAGTGTACTGTAGGGATGCTCCGGTGTACAGAGCACATTGTCCTGTACCTAAATAAGTACGTGGCTGTGATGGACCCGTATCACCTGACGCGGTCCGGTTTATCGGTTCTGGTGCGTAGATGTACCGAGGATCACAGCCCAATTGAATACCATCCAAAGAATTGCTCGCAGCAGCCACAGTGCCACCCAACCACGAAGAGACTGCAAATTTGAAAAACAAATATCGTTTATTTCATCGAACTGATCAGCGATCGCTTATCTTACTGTTTGAACTAAAGAGAAGCATAAGCGCTGAATCAAGCATGTTATTAGGTTCAGTTATCCGATTTTAACCGCGCCCTATAGAGTTAGACGAATTTACGCAGTACATTGACTACTGGTCGCAAAATAGAACAGTTTATTTATCAATCTACTCACATACTGCTTAGGTCATGTATCTGAAACCAGACAAAAACGTTTCCACCACTTCTGTTTTATCCTGACAGTTCATCCGTACCGCAAATCTATGATATGGATGATGTCAGTTGAACCTGAGAGATTAACGTTTATTAAGACGGCAAGAAGATACACGCATTTCATTTATTCTCGCCAGTTGACATTCTAATCCACTGGTTTTGATCATTTTATCACTCTTTTGCATCAGTATAATTTCACTCATCGAAATCTTCATGTCACTCATGAACAAGAACTAGATTACTCACTACCATTCTTAGACGTCCTTATTTCTAGGCGTTTAGACGGTACACTTAGTAGGTCTGTTTATCGAAAAGCCATATGGAATGGGCAGTACTTACAATTCCCTTCATTTGCGCCCGGGGCTTACGAACGTGGTTTGAAGAGGAGCTCATGATGAGTGTTCTGCTTACGAATGGATATCTGGCCAAATTTATTGAAAGTCATTGCAAGGAACGAGTGGCCACTCCCCAACCACAATCAGCGCCGAGGAGGCACGTTTTTATCACGCTTCCGTACATAGTTGACCATAATATTACCGAAAGTTGAAATCAGCCACTGATCGCACATATTGTGCAGTGGAATTGTACTTGTTGCATTTTACCAGCAGGATGAGTCTCCGATGCCCCGATCGTTCTTTCTCGGAAAACTCTGCCTCTCAGGTTATCTACCAGTTCACTTGCAGTTGCTGTGACTCATACATTGGCAGAACAGACCGAAACTTGCGATAAAGGAAGGTGGAGCACATCACCAAGTGTTTAGTGTAAACACGGGTCAGTATGCCAACACTCAAACAGAAATCTGGCGTCGTCGTTCGCGAAACACTTAATCGCAACAGGTCTTGTGGTTGACCGCGTCACTTCGTTCATGATCCTATTGCGCAACCGCAACCCTAGGCTGCTGGCGTTCTCCGAGGCATTGCTGATCATCCGTCACCCACCTGCCCTTTGTTGGCAAAAGATGTTGATACAACCAATGTCGTTACCTTGGCAGTGAACCCTGATTGTTCCCATGTGATGTTCGTTCATTTCATTGTTTTGTCGTCATGCCCATAACTTATATAACTGATTGTTTTACGTAGTCGACTGGTGAGAACAAACTAAATGCCTGCATCTCGCAATGTGTCCTCTTGCCGTCCTAATTAACTGGATGAGGGGAACCTAAGTGTTTCAGATTAACGTTTATTGCTTTGCCACCTAGGTCTTTCCGTTTCCCTTTCAGGCCAACTGCTTGAGTCTCAAACATATGTGTACCCACTTGGAAGACTTACTGTTTTCCCTAGTATTGTTCCTTTCTGTCTACCAAAGATTCTAACACAAGCTGCAGAATTGTGGAACTACAGGCGTGGGCGTGTTTTACAGCGCTTCAACGTTGCATCCACACATTATCACGAACTCCAGACTCTTCTTAAGAAAAGCCAGACTACCCTCCGCTGTTAGGTCTTCGCCTAAATCTTCGGGTTATTGTATATCATTATGTGCCTCATCTTTGTGGTTCATTTATTAGTGCATTCTATCCGTGTAAAAATGTGAACGGATTACGAATCTATGTAACATGTTTTGTCATCCGACACACGCTTTTTAATTTGAAAGTTACATGCGCCTCTCTACTAAAGTCAACTTGATTGGAACAGAAAACAGTAACACGCATACGAACTGAATTGGGTCGTTTACCATTAAAGTGTGCATTTTCCTTTCTGCGCTCCTTGCTATTCTTGTAATTGCCGCCACAAAACCAAATGTTAGTATGTGCACTATCTCTCATGTAAATTTGGTGTTGCATATGGTTCACCTCAATAAAGCTTATTTACAGGGAACAAGAAGATACCCTGGTGAATGCATTTCTCACACTGATTTCAGTCACATATACGGGAAAAAAGTCATCGAGTAGCTTGCAAATAAGAGAATAATTCCTAGAAATTTCCTAAAACTCGCCTGGCTGTGATAAAAACCGAAGTATGCATAACGTGTCCGTTAAATTCCATTGGGCATGTGGAACGTGATCTGTAATCTCATTGAGCCCGAGCAGTTTATCGCGGTTGTAAGTTGTGATCACGTAGAACGAAATAATGGTCATATAGTACCTGATCATGTATGTATATGCATTTGTTAATAGCTCATTAGGAGCGATAACTCTGATTCATATATACAAATACACGGGACTTGAGTCAAAAGTTCCCAACTAAATCACTTACCAAGAAAGCACGGTTGAAGAACACAAGTGATGAGTCTCCGGGATTGTCCTAAGCGTTCAGTAAAATGAGCTTAATGAAGCCATCGTACGCACCAAGATTGACCCGTCCTACGCAAGACTAGATTACTGGATTTTGACCTTTCTCAACGGCGAGTGAGTGTAGCTGCATCAAAGACGCTTGATTTCTGGTTTTCCACCAATAGATTTTTCCGTCATAGTAAGACAATAGGCATCTCGACTGATCTGTCCAGACTATTGGACTCTGCAGTGTTTCACTCTGTTGGTGCAAACACCAAAATATGTCATGCATACTGTTTTTACTTCTTTGAGTGGATGCTTATAAATTACGTAATTACTAGGCCAACCTAAAGGGTGTTTTTATTCGCTGAACCGACTATTGTATCACACTGCTAACGTAGCCAACACCGCCAAAACTGTGGAAGTGAAGAAAATACAGGAAATGAATCTAGACATCTACTGCCTAAGGCACTGGTTATCATGCACCGATTTTCGCATTTTCTGCTGCACTGGACTGTAGCACTTCCCTTCATTAATTCTCCCTGCAATGATCCAGTAAGGCGGTTAGTCCTAATGCCGCTTCAGAAAAGAAGGTGAACCCCAGCTTGCATTTTCCTATTTTCGTGTGATGAGCTTATTCAATGAAGCATCCGCCAAACGATGTTTTAGAACTCGACCAAAAAGGCACTATTTTGCAAGCTGCTTGAAGTGATTTTATTTCCAATTCTGCCGTTCGACAGTGTGAGGCTTGAAACAAGAGATGGGTGATTCAGTAATCCTATTTTAGCTTTATTTCAAATAGCCAAAGACTGCGATGTGAAAATCTGTAGTTGGAGATATAGTTGATAGTACTGAGGAAAACTGTTCGAACCGGGAAAAACGTGAACACACAAGTCGACCTTACGGCAACCCTGTTTTAAAAGTTCATTCTGAACAAGTATGTTGCGTTACGAATCCATTTTGCACACTTTTGTGTTTCAAAGCATGACACGAACGTTAATGTGAAAATTAGAGGGCCAAAATACAACGACGAAATTGCATTTGCTGAGAGAACTGTGGTGGTTTAAACGATGTGATATATATGCTGTTAGCGAACATTTACGACTGGTAAAAAGAAATTCGGAAATACTTAAAGTTGAGCGATCCGCAATTTCTAGTTTGTCCAATATACATGTTTTTATATCTTTTCGGTGATACTTGTCTTGCACTTATTCACAATCTTCCCAGAAACCTATCCATTGGCGTGCTCAACTGAGATTGAGTGTTCGTAAAGTGTGTTGAATTCTGTTGTGTTGTACTAGAACAGAGCAAACGGTTGAAGGTTTTGGAAGCGTTGACGTACTGGGGTGTTTATTTTGTGTGAGGCAGTTTCAGAACAGTTGAAGCATTTCGATAACGTATGGTTGTTAGTTGACTGAAGACCCCGAACAAAAAATATATAATGAGCAAAAATTCGTTTGTCCACAGGAAAACTTTGTACGCTGGAGTGGTTGCAACTTTCCTGGGACAATATTGAGATCAAACTTAAACAGAGGACTGTTGAATTCACAGACTAGTAAGTTTAGAAGAAATCACTCAGTCAAATTTACCTACTCCTATCCGACATGTCATCTGAACGATGAGTTAAGAGTTTCAAAATTTAGTTGAAGATGAGCCTAAAAAGCTGTGCTGAAACAAGTTGAGAAGTGTACATTTTATGAGTTGTGTATCATGAACCTTAGTCCATAAAGGGCCGTCAAAACGGCTGCGGAAACCTTCAGAAACTTCCCATGATTTTCTTTGATCAAAAAGGTACCTATCTATGGATGGATATTCATGCAGAACATGTTCATTTGCGTACAGGTTAAATGCAGCCAAATTCTCCTACATACCATTGACGTTTCTACCGTCAATCATTGAAATTTGACAAATTCTGTCAAATGAAATTCCTGCCAGTTAAGTTTTACGAGTAACTAGGTATTTGGGAAGTCTTCCAAGTCACCGATTGCAATCTGCAGTGCGTTCATCTCTGCTTCTATAAGCTGAATATACACTTTCCAAAATTTACGTTGAAAACAGAACATTATACTGCATCACCGAGTGAAAATATTTTAGGTCGCCAGTTGGCGTTTTGTTGCCGAATTTTAGTGATTGTTACTTGCCACATTAAGTATGATCTCTTTCAAATCTATGATCCATTAGACATTTTCTATCGTGTTCTCTGAAACGGGTAGCAAAACCTTAAACAAATTTTAAAAATCACCATTTTGCTACATCGTATTGTTTTATCATGCAACAGTTTAATAATTTTACGGCAAGGTTATTTTCATTCACAACAGCGCAAACAAAATTAAAAAGTAATCTGCTAGCAACTGTGACTACTTCAAGAATGGCATTCGGTTACTAGAGTTTTATTTCTAAAGTCAATCTAACGCTCAGTGACTTTTATTTTATGTCTCAGGCGGTATTTCTTATTCACTTTTCTCTCAGATGTTTTGGCAAACTTCTAGAGCTTGATTCCGAGATCAGTTTATGAGCCATGACATGAAATATGCTAACTCTT
Organism: Paragonimus skrjabini miyazakii; assembly: GCA_014338405.1. Lineage (NCBI taxonomy): Eukaryota > Metazoa > Platyhelminthes > Trematoda > Plagiorchiida > Troglotrematidae > Paragonimus > Paragonimus skrjabini miyazakii. The sequence continues at coordinate 135,836 of JTDE01001093.1, forward strand.
GGAGCTGTTATGGTCAAACTTCGACCTAAAGACGCCAACTATTGTAGTGCATACATGGTTCGTATTGTGGCGTGCACCAGAGGAAGTCAATAACGCAGAATAACATAATCTCAAGGTCATTTGTGTTACGTCAACAACAAGCTGAAATGTGAAATAGATGTGAATCTGGTGGTACCTATTTTTACAAGACACTCTATAACTTAATAGTCAGACATGGTTAAAACCTAAATTTGTTTGTCTGTGGAAAAAAACATTGACAACGGTGAACGGCATCATTTTTATACAACTTGTACTGGGTATGAATGAAATAAATATGACATATAAGACCCAATGTTTAACGAAATGTAATAAGTGGTGGTAAACCTCGAAAAGATTTGACCGTTTATCCCGAATACTAATTTGGTCACCCAGTCGACCTTTCACTGAGAAATGTATGACATAATTACGTGAGGAAGTACTTTAACTTCTGCTGTCTTGACAGCCGTCGTTAAGTAAACTGTAATGTAATTTACACGGTGGTGAATAAACAAAAGCAGCATGTTCGTCTAACCACGTTCTGATTCTGAAGAGTTGTTGGGAACTATCCGAAATATTGAAAGAACAATAACTATCGCCAAATTCTTATCTGTTTCACTGACCACAACACGCGTCTTAGTAACATTCTCATGAATAACACTGAAAGTCTTAATTACTTGTTTTTATACCAATATGTATACAAATTTGTTATCAAATCAGCGTGTGAACAAAAATTAAGTACGTTTTCAGTCGAGCATTTGTTTCTGCCACACAAGTTATAAAGTCACCCTGTGCTTAGGAAATTGTTTACACCCACTGGAATATGGTCGTGTTATTCATAAGACATCAGACTACACAGCCGAGATGTGGTGCATACTATGAATAGCTGAGATCTCAATCATAGCCTTGAAAATTAAAGTCGACAAGGACAATCTACTTGCCAAAACGATACTAACAACCTTATTTGCAACAAACATTATCGCGCGTGGGTTGCCGGCAGAAACATGTTTAAATAGAAGTTTGTTTTGTCAAGGTCATAAACACAATCTCGATTGCCCACACGTAGCTCGATCGTACGATCTAAATATGAATCGGAGGATACGTCAGCTGTTCATTGGAGGATAGCAAAGCAACAGGCCACCCTATTTGTTATTTGAGCAAATTGCCATTTGCATTAGAGAAACAATTGAACAAGCCAACGATGAATAACCCATACGTTGTGTTGTATTGTATATGAGCAAATACCACGACATTTCATAATATGCAGAATAGTGACAGGAAACTGGTGTATATTTTTATTCGCAGTATTTTCGACCACTTCTGCAAAGGTGTATGCAACACAGGCAACATGGTCCCGAATATTCCAAAGTAATCACATTTGCAAACGAGTGAGAGTCCGCGGAAAAACAGAATTAGCGACCTGCCTATTACTTTCTAGTTGTCGCCTGTACAGCAGAATGTGTGATCAAGGTTAACTTGGTATGATTATATGATGAGTGGTGGCAAACGAGAAGACCTTACTGTGTCTACGGATAATTTTGGCCAAGGAACACGTATTATTTATATTGTCACATTGGGTAAGTTATCTGCAGCACGGTAGCTGTCACCAGAAAGCATATATCCAATTTCATAAATCTACTGCTAACATAAAGTACCGGCCAGTGAACCTCCATTGGAGGAGTTAAGATAAAACTGTGTGAAATTGTGTCCGAGAAGATGCACGGATCTATGGTATAGTGTGCGAAAATAGTTACGGTGTGTAATAATATAATGCAAAAAACGTGTGTTCATAATATTAAAATTTACACCAATCCAACTGGATTTTTGTGATCTGTCGCCGTCGCCTAATGCTAATACACTTTTGATAGATTCTGAAATATGCGTATGGTAAATTTCATGACAGAATTACTCGCGTTAGCATTTTCATCGACATACCGTTCACTTGTAGTACGTTCTATGCCAGTAAAGCATAACTGTTGTATAACACGAATTGACAACATCATAAACTACAACACATCGCTAGAATATGTTCCGCTGGACGTCGACAAATGCATAACGATATTGTTTAATGATCGGTAACTCCTCAGACAAATGTAATGAAGGCGAATGCACGATTCATTGACCGATTTAACAAAGACAGTCAAAACAACAACAATGTTTTCCCATGCTTGAAATTATACTTTGTTTAGCTCACCGACTAGAGAAACAAACAGACACAAACTGCATCTTGACAGTTATGACCCTGTCAGCAGACTACACGTCCGCTTACCAAACAGGTCATGTGTATTAAAATGACAAGTTTTCTGTGAATTATGCGTGCTCTCCATGTCAGTGTGAGCGATCACCCTGACTAATGAACGTAGATGAAGCCGGTTATGGAAAATGCACAGTCAGTAGTAATCCCGCCTCGGAACTTCAAACTGTTTAGTAACATTCTACGCACCAACACATTATAGGTTATGCACCGTTTACTACCAGGATGATGTAATTACAAATTGCATTGCTCATTATAATTCTCAAATTGTCAGTATAAACATATGTTACAACTACTATATTCGTTTCGACCGACATTTACCAGTAACCTCAAGTTGGAATTTTCTGCTTTGCAAGCCAAACTGCATTAGTCCGCATATGAGTATTCATCTAATTTAAAACCACGTTCTCTGGTCTGTGATAGTCATTTTGATGAACCCAGTCCCAAAGGACTCTGGGCTGACTCGTTTATCTGGTAGACCAAGTTAATAACCAGTGCACTGTCAAGCCCGTTTGCGTGTATCACTTAAGGCCCACAATCGTCTCACCGAACGACACAGTATAATTGCCGTTATTTTAATATGATATAATATTAGTTGCTCTAACATGAACATGTTGATATCCTCGTACGTTTAACTTTTCCTTAAACCAGTCGTTTTAAAAAGATATTCTCCAAAGATAGATCAATTGTGTCTTGCCTCCAAACTGACCCAGCAGGCTGGGCTTTTGAGCTCTATTCAGATAACATCCCTTCAATATGAAGACAGCCTCCGCTGACACCAATGTTGTTCGGTTTAAAAGGGGGAGATTTGTAAAAGAATTGGGATTCACCTTCGGTGGTGAATATCTATTACCGGGCAATCCGATTTGTCGCTTTTGAGAGGGATCATATGCTTTGGATCTGAACAACATGGAAATAAACATTATCTTAAAGAAGCTCACGGTCATCCACGCTGAACAATTATCTGACACAACTTCACTGAGCAAAATATCGATTTGTTTCGAATGTTATTGTAATATGCTCAAGGAGGAACCCTTGAATGAGTATCCTAAGACAGGATGAACAGTTCAGTTGACACTGCAATTCACCTAAACTGATTAAGTATATGCGGCAAATTTTTGTTTGTGTATCATATGAACAGGGCGATTACATGCCAGTCAATGTCCAGTCACTCAAAACATGACACACTGCTTACTGTTTGGCTCACCGGCTGGGAAAATGCTCCCCAGTATGACATAAGGATGAGGGTAATGGGACAACCAAGGAAGGGGTCAAAGTCTCACAACTGGTTAGGCTCTAACGTAAGCTGAACACACGCTTTTTTCGGGAGATTTGTCGAGAGCCAAATTTATTCGACCCAACTCCTGTCCATCCGGCCCCTATCTACTCCTTTTGGACCAAGAGTCGAAAGCCACTAAGTGATCTTATCGGTCAGTGCATAGAAATTACGGTTAACCCGAATGCTTTGTTGATAATATACTGTCCTGTTAAATCGCTTCTGTGGTGCAAAGTGTCTTCCGTGATCCACAAAATGATCAAGGAGACTGAGTGTCCAAACAGGATTCTTCAACTTGGAACCCACCTGCGCTAAAGTTGAGTACTGCAACGGTATTACTGATGATTATTTTAGTAGGTTTGTTAATTCGTAGGAGGCTCAACTGCAAACAATCTCATTTTCGGCTGGATTCGAATCACCGACAGAAACAGCATGCCTAGAGGTGGCAAGTGTTCTGCCATACTCTTTGCACTCAGGTCTCTTGTGAATTATTGAATCCACCAAATTATTTGCAAACAATACATTTGGAATAATTTATCAAACCGCTTTCCGCTGTTATGATTAGTTAAAAACACAGTTATTAATACAAAAATGATCGCCAACGTGCTACCCACTGTGGTAATGTGCAATACGTTGACTTGTCTGATGGTGTGTAGTGAAGCACATAGGGATATACGGGTTCGTAATGAAATTCCTTAGTACATGCGAACTAAATTGACTGCTTTGCTTTAAATTGTGTACCCAAAGGTGGTTGCATACACGTTATAGCTAAAAGTTAGTGTTTTGCAAACGGTTGAACCCAGTGACCACCAGCAAAGTGGTGGGCAGCCGTTTCGACCTGGTTGGATCTTATGAGCACGACGCAAGCCGAAGAATCGAACCCACGACTTGTGAATAAGTGGAAGATTGTGGTCTAAGCCCTTATCCACTAGACCACGGGATCATGGTTACCAAAGTTGCAGGAAGGAAGAAATTAGTTTCCTTAGCCGTTGGGCTTACTTTTGCACACTGACTGATCGATTTCAGCCTATAAGCAAAAGGAAAGCGCAACGGCTAAGGAAACAAAAATCAGTATACTTAGCAGGTGGTACCATTCATCACCGATGAGGGAGCGGACAACTGTTTTCACCCAGTAGTTACATGATCTCCGGGACTTGAAGCCACGACCTGTGATTAAGAATCAAAACGATTGCCCAGTCACCCATTCATTAGGATATTGGAGAAAGAGGAATGCATGTGAGGCATTTGCTTTAGATGTATTCTCCTCTTTTCATGTAGAATGAAATCTAAAAACTAGCTTGCACCAACCGTGGCCCCAGAAAGGGCTTAGTTGGGTTGGAGCGTGGGTTAGAGTCCTCGAGGGGTGAAGTTGATGAGATCTAGCTGGCTTCAAACTACTTTCTATCATTCTGCTGGCCAGTAAAACCAACAATTTTGGAAGTCTTCTCCACGCTCTTATGAGGTTTTGGAGGATACTAGCCAGTCTACACGCCAACCGTAGAAGGATAACCGACTTTATCCTAAGAGAAAACGAAGTGTAATGATTGACGGTAAGCATTAGTAAGGATCGGAAACCTAGCAGATTATATCTCGAACTAGACTGTTCAAAGAAGATTACATTTTTATATTTTGCCAGATGATTTCCAATTGAAACACGACTTGAACACGACGCATAGCTGTCCACGGTTTTGTTGTCAAGCTGTCCGAATTTTAGAGCCATAATCACAGTCAATTAAGGCACCAATGAGATCCTAAGCACCTGTGAGTGAGCAATTCCCTGTAATCAAACAGAATTGTCTGAGAAACAGCCTAGCAAACAGTATGGACAACGCAGACCTCCACAGTGATACTCAATTAATTGTTTCTAAGCAAGCCCACTAAATTTCAATGAGAAATATCCGCAACTTTTCACTCGTCCATCTTGAAGTACCACCTACTCGAGGGTAATTAACCTTGAAGGTAATTTGGACGTAGTTTGATATAACTGTGATAAGTTTACAGTTAAGACGATTTTCGAATAGTTTTCAGTTCATGTCGCGTACTAGTGCAATAGACTGAGAAAATATCGTTGGCGCTGAACTTGTTACGTCAGTCTAGAAGCTTGTTACGAATTACTCCGATTACAAATCCAAAATTATTTGATTAATTAACAATAATGGGTAATCACTTTTAAGATCCAATCATGGATGTCTTCAAAACAACAGTCAGATGTAACTGACTAGAAATCAACATGGAATGATACGGTGTCTCAATGGTCAGTAAGAAATACAGACAAGCATTTTCTGGACTACAGTTGTTTAAATGTGTAACAAACTGTTATTAAAGTGACTTTGGCATCTTCTTGAGGTTGAAAGACGGTAACTATGTCTCCTCTTGACCACTGCCGCTTTGATTCCGTAAATGATCATGAAAAATGAATTAGGCTTTGTTACGCATGTCACTCGCTAGAGTTTACCACCAAATCCAAACCGGCAAGCTCAGTGACAGATTTCTACTTCAACTTTCAGATGTGAACATCCAAGTATTTGTATTATTTATCAGTATTTTTTTAAGTGTCAAAACCTAACCATGTTTCTGTCTTGCCCAAGCCAGTTGCCAACGTACTTCTAAAGAATTTTAACAAGACACAACAAGGATAAAAAGCGCTGCTAATTGACGTTCTCATTAGCGCAAACGAAAGGCTAAAGTGCAGTAAAAAAACGTCAACAGAATGCAGAGTTTGGCAGCTACCTAACTAATTGTTCGCCAAAACTCACCACAGTTGTTCGTCCGTTATACAGCCAAAAGATGGTAGGTCTGTACTGAGAAAGTAAGGTGTTCTATGCAGCTTTTTAACAGAAACTGCAAATACAAACTTCTGTCGGTTAAAAATATGTTGGCCATTTCTATCTCATTGCCAAAGTTTGTTTAGTCAGTTCAAACTAATCGTACCAAACAGATTTCGACATTTATGCTATGTTTACAGTTATTTTGGAGTTATTACCTAAAGGGTAACAAAAATGTAACCTAACCATACTGCTATAGAAATGGTTCAGCATTAAGACTATACACATTCTGAGGTCCCATGAGGCAAAGTCTGTTGCACTCTGCTAAAGGTATTATCCTCCTTCCGATCTTTCGGAATACCCATGATAATTCAAAACCATAGAGAGACCAAGCCCTAAATAAGATCATGAACCATAGTTTGGATCCTAAGTTAGTTGGATTTCTCCCTAAAGATACTACGATGTTTTACCTGGCGGAATCTTGTGTTCAGTCCAAGCGAGAAATCGGATTTGTTAATTATGTAGACAACGTTAGATGTTGATGCATTACCTCGTAGATTTTGCACTAACAAATCCAACTCTATCACTGTACTACATTTCTATCCTTAGGTCACCAGTGGATTGAGGAAATCGTCTGACTTGCATACCACTAACTTACTGGTAGCTCTCGTTGGTACATGATGATTCGAACACAGTCTAGTTAGCCACTACAGACAGTAATTTCCATGCAATCCTTGAAATGGGGTCCATACATAATCAAAAATATACATCTCTGGTTACACTCACGGCTTACCAAAGTGAGCTTTATTTTGACCTTGGGAGTAAAACACACATTGTTCACTAGCCCTACCATCCAATGCAGGTGCCAACTTACCGTTGTTTACGTACCGAATGGAGCATCATAAACAGAAAAGAGTGGAGGAAATTGGATAAATCAGATACCTGTGCCTCTACAACAACATGGTTTGATTGCAAAAGTTGTGAAGTAAGATACGTATAAAAACAGTTTGTGTTTGAGCTTGAAGTCAGCAAGATATAGGAGAGAAGAATTTTGAACAGTCTGGAGATGAAGTGATAATGCTGGGAGGACGTTAATTAATTGGAGGAAATGAGAAGTCATCCAAATACATTAGCATTTACGTGAATGGTTCCTCAATTAACCATGAATTCCGTGAGTGTTTCTACGGACCAACGTTTGCTGCACTGGATATATTTGGGAGCACCGAGAAACTACGTTTTTTTACAAACAGTGTTGTCAAGTTTCCAGAAATACTTCAGATGCATTAACAGCCACGTGCGTTCAACAACAGAGGTGTACTCTATAAAAATTCATCAGGCAAACTTCGCAAATACACGGTATTCTTTATAGGCCTTGGTTTTATCTTCTATGCAAAAACTCCGTTGCTTTCTAATTGTCTAAATGAAATTGACGCTGGACTCATTGTCCCAGAACGATGGCCACGTGCTAGCGAATTCAGATATGACTTGTGGTGGATGGTTCTGTTTCTTTCTCGTTAGTTCACTTCTTCTGTCAAACGACCGTACATATATTGTTTTAGACCCCGAAATACAGGGCATACACTAATTGTGTGTCAACACCTTTTATTTGATAATCCGCTAACAGCCAAGTGAACAGTCCTCTGCGCGCTGTTAATTGTTCTCTATTAACGGTGTTTATTACTTCAGACGCACGAAGTTAAGCTCATGCACACTGCACTACATAACGCATTTCCACGTTATTCACAGTTTATTCCAGGAGGAATAGATATAAAGCCATCCCGCTTGCGTCAAAAATTCACGATTTCCACATCATAATTTTCATTAAAACTATAGGCTGCTTACCTAACATGGTATGTGGCAGTTAAGCATCAGTGTGAATCACTGATGTATTGCTGTCTATGATGATGATGATGATGATGATGATGATGATGATGATGATGATGATGATGATGATGATGATACCTACCATGAACATCACTTTTCTACAAATTGAGGTAAAAGTTACATTTTCTGTCAAATTCTTGCCAGCACGAAAACTTACTTCCTCATTGACTTTGTCGCTTGATGAGAAAATGTCAGTGCAACTTATGACACTTTTCAATAATATCAAGGTCATGCAGCACACACGAATTTTACGGGAAGTCCGTGAAAAAAACCATACGTTTTTAAGGAAATCCATCTGCTGCCTAAAACACTCTTACACTGTAAGAGACTGTGAGACCAAACAAATCACAGAATCTGATTAGCCAGACCGCCAAGTATTCAGAGCAGGTAAGCTGCTTGAAAACAAATCCGAATGCGGAAATATCTATGCATCTGATTTTGACCACCATTTCTCATTGTGATTTTTCACTTTGCTAAGGAATGTTTAATTGAGGTTATATGGGTTCACTACATATGGAAAAATGTGTATGTCTCAACACAATTTCGGCGAACACTGCAGACGTTGAGTTGTCATGGCTGAGTTGATTGAATACAAATTTTTGAAACACCATTAGCGTTCAGGAGTTCTGTTGGTCTGAACGTCGGATGCAACAAATCATTCAACAATGAGGGTAGTAGGTGTTTTGTATGCTGACTGTCATGAACACCTAGAATGATGAACGAAGATTAAGGGTGGTCAGATTCTTCTAATTTGTAGCCCATCTTAAAACTAGGAGTTAACTAGTGGAGTTCTAATGGCAAACATAAACTGCTTTAATGTGCTCACTGAGACCTCTGCATAAGCCAATAGCAAACTGTTTTATTCACAATCCATACGGCGCTGTAGGGCAATCATCATTCAACAGAAATGCATCTTAGATGGATGTCATCAGTTCAGACAGGTTACGAGCACATTCATGAGTTCACTCTTTCTCAGATCTTATGGCGTAAACCCACTCAAATCTGTCGTGATGAGACCAAATAAATGTTAAATTGCTGCATAAGAATATCTTTAAGGTGAGCCTAACGGAGCGTTTGACACAATACCAGTCGCCGTGGTGAATTATAAATGAAGGTGACAGACTACGTCTAATCTCAATGCGCATTTGCACCAAGGTCAGATGAAAACAGCTAAAAATACTAGTCCCAAACAGAGCAGTAACACTAGTTCTGTGGAAGAAACCGGAAAGAACAAAAAACAAAGGAGTTTCATTGTTGAACAAATTTTTCAATATCTTTTCAAGTAGGCACAGAAAAACACAACAGTTTGGAGCGGGAAAGCATGAATCACAGGTGGAATCGAACATACCGCGGAGGGACAACTCAGATAATATTTAGTTTATCACTATCACAATTAATGTAAGGAAGTTACAATGACAAACGAGATTTTTCACCATCTAGAGTTGAACGTTAGAGTCTTAGTGCAACGGTCTTAGCGTAACTTAGCAGTTGAGGATTACCAGGTTTGTACACAACGAAGAGTTACTCATCAACAGATGACAGGCCATTACAAAAGTTGGCGGTTTGTGTATACCACAATCTTCAAATCATTTTGATTCTGTCGTTTGCGCTACTTTCCTGAGAATCTGTTATTCTAGCAGGCATTAGATTAGTGGCAGTTATAATGTGCATCCAAGTGTCTAGGCGACTAGGTTACCGATGTGAGCTGCAACTTGTAACCCTCGTGCAAATCTAACTGCTTGGCCACAAAAGGGCACGCGTGACGTTTCAGCTTAATGTAACATTATATACCTTCAGGCATACCAAGTTGTAAAGCGATTGGTTGTCTGTACGTAAATGGATTTCACAATCAAATTACGCATTCTGATTTTTCAACTAGGCTGTATCAACCTAGATGCATGTAATTAGACGACATTATTTCGTCGCGCCATTTACGAGTTTTAGGTTATGAAATACTAGTAAAATCTTTTGGAATGGTTGTCACTAGTTTGTAACCGTTTCACACCATCCTCATATGATTCGTCAGAGAATACATTTAAAGGGGATATTTAAATAACCTGGCTCATCGACTCAATTTGTTGACAGACAGTTTTCTTCAGAAGGATAGAGACAACCGTTAAAATAATGTTTAACACTATACACTCCTTCGATCTAATCGAGTTAGTACATCCGGATGGTTCAGATCATGACAGAAGTAACTGACGTAGACGAGGTCCTACCATTCCACATGAAGTTCCATATCTGCACTTGAACTATACACATTTTAAAATCCCTTTATGAAACTATATCAGTATCCATATTTTTAACCGCATCACTGAGAAGACAATTCTAATCATACAGTGAAACATGTGTTATACGCATATGTTTATTTACAGATGAAGGTTAACTCATTGTTGGTGGACAATACCTGACAATTTCAAGTTGAACATCACCCACAATTGATCGCAGCTGTCGCATTCCCATAGACTTTCCAGTCGGCCCCTTTCGAAAAGAAGCAC
>JTDE01001093.1:152133-171717 GCA_014338405.1 Paragonimus skrjabini miyazakii
GTGAATGCCGGTGTTTCACTAGGTTTCATTCTTTTCCCTCTTCGGAACACTTTGTTTCACATGCATTTCCTTCGCACAGTTATTTTTCTTGCACCCTTGTTCATTATGCGATTGCTTATCATTCCATCATAAATCCTAAGCAGTTGTCTGTATCGGTAGTTTTTCTCATCAAATTGCCTATCAGTCGAACTACGCCGATATGCGGCGAATAGTAAGCGAATGATGTTTGTACGTATTTCGCAGTCGTAACATATCTAAGCTAATTACACTTTTTACCAGTTGCCTAAATATAACAGTGTTAGATTATACGCTACTCACGCATCATAATAAGGTGAGTTATACATATATATATATATATATATATACATGCATATATATGTATATGCAGCAAACGCACTTGAGACATACATTTATGCATATATCGATCGTGCTTGCCCTCTCCAGCTTTGAATACATGGGATAAAGCCTCCAAAATGAGCTTATCAGTTGAATCCAATCTTGTAGATGTTCTGCGGTTTGTTAGCGATTCATAGATTTCCTTCGTTAATTTGCTTCCTCTTCCGGTACACATATATTTTTTGTGTAATGAGATTATTCCCAACACCGACAAAATTTAATTATTCTGAATAAGTGAAGGTTGTATTACAAAGACCATCTAACTCATTTACGATGTAGTTTGAATATATGTTCCCCACAAACAATTAGCAATATGGATAGCCCATCAGTATAGGCAACGTGGTGTTAGTCTAATTTGTATAATCATCACTGATAATTTTCATTACTGTGGACTACAAACAACACTGTCCATTGTATTTCAGCAGTTTGTACAACTGGTCGAACAAATGCCTTAATTTTGATTTTGAAGTAGTTATCTCTGCATATTTAGGTTTGTGCGTACGTTCATCCGGAACTATCTCACTTTTACGTTGCTACTGTGTATTATATCGTTTGGTGCGTACTGCACCAAATGTTGCTATATTCCACGGCATCTGTTTTCTGGTTTACGATTTCCAGTGCGTGTTACTATACGGCTGCGAATTTTGTGAGTAAGAGCAGAAGAATGGAAGATCTAGGATCATGATACCTGTCCTGTCTTGTCTTTGGATATAGAGAAATAAGTTTCTCATCCCATGAGTCGTAATCATTACCGACGTCCGTGCACCATTTTTGCAGTACTAGATAAAATGATGTTGCTTTCCTCTTCGTTATGACAAATAAACTATAAATTATCCTTTTTTCAACTTTCTTTATCCATGATATTGAAACTTAGAAATAGGAATTACCTAACGCTTATCTGCTACCCTCTATTGTTGTTTTGAAAATGTACATTAGACGTTGGATTTCCTGTGTTATACATTATACTGAACAGTTATATTCAATCAAAAAACATTCATTACGGCACTAATGGGCTTAAGAGTTTGGTATAACCTGGACGATTTCTGGCCAGAAGTTAATTCACGTAGACAACAGTTAATTACAAAATAGATGGGATTTAATCAACGCCAAAAACTAACAAATTTGAAGTGGTGCCATTGAGAGCCCAGCGAACTGTATTGATATGGCCTCAGCCTGTCTTGAGAAAGTCAAAAAAATCTAAGCGCTGCAACAAACAGAAAGAAGACTAACTAACATTTGCAGCACAATGCCTCCTTGGGAGGATGCACAGTAGAGAAAATAGACCCGTCCAGAAAACAGGTTTACAGATTGCGGACATTTTACATTAGGTATATACGCGTTGAAGAGACTATAATGCAGCATTGTAAAGGAAACATTCTGCACGGCTTAAAATGAGTTCAGTCGTTTACGAATAAAGTAGCACACCGGCTGATTTGGAGCAAACCCATTTGAGTGGACGATAACCACAAGGTGGATCACGAAATTGACTATGGCAGTCCACACGCAATCTTCGCAAACCTGGCTAAGAAACCTAGAAGGAAGCTGGTGCATAAGTACCTGTGTATCTCCAGCAATATCAATCTAATTCCCACCACCGGATCGTTGAGACGTGGGCGATGTCTTTTAAGCGTGACCTTTTATAAGCAGGCGTGATTTCGAATATGAACGCCTGAATTTTCAAATCGAATGACATCAGTGCAAGATGAATAAAGGGCACCTCCTCAAGAAAAAAGGAAGAACCAAACAGTGCTTCTCGAATTGCCTGAAGCTTTTCGATACAATAATTAAGTGAACGACACATTCTAAACTATCATCCTCTCCGTCATTCCGCCTTCTGCAATTTGATCGGGATCCCAGATGGGAAGGTGGTTATGATGTTGTTCTCACACTCGGCTTTATCTTGGTTCGAACAGTCATTGTCTAGGCCTGGACGACTTGACAGTATTCTAACCGTCCCATAAACAAAGTGTTGTGAACCAGCGGTCGGTTGGTTTGACCCATGTTGTTTTTCCTCTTTTAGCCCGTACGGCATTTGAACGGTATTGTCGTCAACCCTGACGAACGATTCTTCATCTCCACATGTTTGATTGCGTGGTCGTCAGGTCAAACTGTAATCGATGGTCACTGGATTGTATATGCTTCAGACAACCAGTAAAATCTTAATATATCACCAACATTCTTGATAAAACCCGGTGCAAATAATTAGAGCATAGCAGTTCTGATAAAATGTCGCATACTTGTTTGCCTCAGCGCACTCATATCGAACAAACTGCAGACAACAACATATCTTCCGTTCAAAAATAGAGCATCTCCGCCACTGCAAAAATCGCTTTACTGTTCTGAAGAGTACTTCGTTTTTTAGGAATGTTGTTCTATGTCCTGAGAATACCACTTCGTATGAGTGGTACATTGTTGGTGCATAATTGCATGTCAATGAGCATTTGTTAAATGACTCCTGCAATATTAAATACGTTTCCCGTAAAAAAGTTGGTAACCAAAAGCCTAGTTAGAGCTATACATGAGGGTTATCAAACATGTGACAGGAATAATCATATTCTGGTTGAATACATTCATCTGGGAGCAAACGTTAACAAGCACACTTGAAGTCAGTAGGGTTATAGCTAGCCTGGGCAGACTTGAGGTCTGTCACGAGCAGCAAACAGATACATTCGAGTTAACTCCTCCATACCTCACAATTCTACAACAGACGTGAGTGAATGAGTACGTGACTGAGAAATGTCAATCCGGTGATTGCAAGCTTCGATAAACTGTTCTCCCAAACTTCCGAATCGCCTTTCACTAACTTAGAAAAAATGGCTATATCTTTTCTCAGAAAGCTAGGCATAAAGCTGATAATTATCTGCATATGTAAAAGTCAAGTTAAAATCTAAACGTCGACACGAGCTAATTTTGTTGGCACTTAACAAGCACCTGATTGGAATAGAAATTCCGCCTGGATACAAATGAAATTAGCACCTATCTATCAAGCAAACTGAGACTCGGAGGTCTTGCCTAACTTGGGAAAAGAATACCACCCTGCATTTTCTGTGGTAATCTTCTTTAAGGAGAGGCACACAAATGGGTTCGTTATGACGTCGAAAAAGGAAGAAATGGATAATTGAGCGGATGACTTTCGAATAGAATACATCACCACTTGATAGATTGCATGCTAAATTTGTTGCTATCAGCAAACAGACACTGCGTCCTGGTGCGTCTAAGTAGCTTCGTGACATAGTGTATAAAAAATGTATGCAGCTAAACCTTCGGTACATTCTGCAAACGTGTAACTGGTAAATTTGTTTGAGAACGCCATCTGGCCTTTGATTGTCCGAACTTGCTCCTCGGTTCGGAATATACCTATGATATGTGGGTCAAGAAGTAATATTTGATGTGTTTTACATATGGGAAAGTGGAGGGGATTCGTAAACAACCTTAGGCATACAAACGAACTAAAAACAATGGAACTGGAAACAAAAGTTTGTTGAAGGGAACTTGAAGTCTCGTAACAAAAACGTCAATTATTCCAATTTTGTGACGCATCAGAGAGCGCGCTCAACCATACTGATACCGCCTCCAGTGTAACTCAAATTGGGTGAATAGTACGGGACGTTGATTATGCAGGAACTACCCGAATCAGTTCTGCTAACACAAAAGTATCATTCTATCAGCCGACTGACAAAGACGGTGAGAGAAGACTGTAAATTTGCGGATTCGGGGTCTAGTTATCTGGATTGTTCCTTCGCAGGAACCAATCAAACACCAAGCAGACAAGTAGCATATTTGACATTGCAATGACATCATCACAACGCATTAAGAAGAGGACGTCAACTTTCGAGAACAGTCTTAGATCGTTTTCCGTATGAGAAATCCCACGAAAGAGCAACCGGTTCAAACGAGTTATAGATTCCTCACCTTAACTAAATAACAAAGTCTGTTCATCACACCCAAAGTCCTGACAGTCGTTAGCCACCATCCGGAGGATGACTATTTGCTTGCTGTTGTTATTGGACACAACACCAGAGATGATGTACTAACCAAGAAAGCTCCTGTCACGTACACCTTAGAAAGAAGACAAATTAAAAAGTGAAACAACACAACAGTAACGAGAACCTGCAGTGTGTACCCAGTGTGACTTATCACATAACAAACTACGGTGTCACCATTAACATATTCCAAGTCATGATGGTTCGAAACATGTATTACCGGTTGATCATAGAACTGTCCGAGATGTGGGAAAGTTGATATCGAACACAATAATGTACACTATGAGGAAACGATGAAGAAATTTATTATTTATTCTTATGTGGTTTACAATCAGACCTTAACTTAGTGTATAAGTTTTGATGATACAATTAACGATGCTTTACTGTAAGTTGCAAATTGACACTGGTGACCTGCCAACTCAGCTGAATGCTTTACAGATGTCCAAAAAGCTAGATTTTTTCTTCCGACCTCTCCGTAACGTTCTAATCGCTGAAGGTGGAACTAAGTCTAGGAATTAGGCCGTTGTTTCTGCGCTTTTTACACCGTCCTAAAGTGATGCACCTTCACTTGGAATTTTGAAGTGATGGGAATCAGACTTGTTCCTTGAGAAATTTCGCAGTCATACTATAACAGCCCCTTGGAGTTGAATTTTAGCACACTTGGACACAACTTTCGATGTGTTTTTCAGATTCATATATGACCCAATCTTGAAAGCAGTCAAAAAAGAGTTCACTGTTTGACAGCTTGAGTCTACGATAGTGTTTGTTTACAAATTCTTAATGATCTGGGCTTTGGATAGAACCATAAAAATGATACATATCCCGTCGCTCTTTGATGGTTATTGAAGGAATGAGTCCGCCGATCATGTTTACCTTAAAGGTTAGAACGACCTTCTCAGTTTGTAATTTCACACTCCGTCAGTCTTACAGTGTGTGAACTGATGAACACAATGACTGAACTCTGTAGGTGAAAGTTCTCGTGAAATTTCAGGAATTCAATGACAGTGTCAGTACAGTTGGGTGCATTTTAAGAAAACAAAAACCTGTTAAAATGCCTAACGTGTGAAAATAAAGTATTGGTATACCTGACTACTACCTATGTGCTTCTATATGTATTGAAAATTAACGCATCTGCCGAAGGTTGGAAGTAAATACAAGGCTACCAAGAAACAAAGAGTGTGATAATCTGGATCATCTGGACGAGCAAGTTTGACAGATGAGCCGACCAGTTTAGCCAGTCACTTGTCTGTGGTCACCAGACTGATAGCTCCCTGTTAAAGACATCATTCGTTTCAGGTTATTTCTATTAAAACTTCGCTAACGTAATGGTGTACTTATACGAATCAACACGACATAAATATAAACGTATCCGTCTCACTTAACGCAAGTAGAGGGGTAGAATCCTGATATCTAGCTTTTTATGTCTGTTTGAATATAATCAACATGTACGTACTACACAGGAAACCACAAGTCACACGGTTGTATTCAGTAAATCGGGTGTTGTGGACTGAACTTGGATCTTGCAACAGTCAGACATTACATGTTAACTTACATCCGGGATAAGGAGTGTCAGCTTCTTGGCGCATCTCGTCCGTGGTTGCAATGGGGACCACGGAACAGTAGGGCAGATTCGGGTCTAAATCGATTCGATAAACTAATCCGGTGTGAGGGCTGCTGTGACTACTCGTAGGTCCAGATTGATCTCCCAGGTCATCGGATTTTGCTCTTGGTGATCCTACTAAACAGAACGACTGGGACTGGCCAACATAACATGCCACCGAGTACCCAAAATAGCTTCCAGTTTCCGTGTGTACATACCGCTGCACGGCGTCTGGGGGATATAGCATGTCCTCTGGAGTCGGTTGCTGATAGTTTGTTGTATGTACAAAGGTAAGTAAGTATGTCAAATAATTCCACAACACCAGAGTCCAAAGCATGCTAGCCCTAATCTGCATTTTGTTTACAACACTATAGACAGTCTGAATCACAACTAAGCGTGACGTAGACCACATGACCCGCCTTGTTTGAAGCGTGCACCGATGGCATGGACATGCTGACTACCAGGGCAAAATAACGCAGTTCGGAAAACCTATGTTGCCCATCCGGTTGGCGTTGTCTTGATTCGCATTGCCCAATCATAAGCAAGCAATAGGCACACACAAACACGTGATGAGTAGGCGCATGGCGAATGGACACACTGGACACACAAACACACGCATTTATCCATTTTCTTTGCAGAGACGGGCTTGTGCATTACATCCCGCACCGTTGGCCCAATTGGTTTGAATGGCCTCCTGTGTGTCCGCACCTAAAACAACCGGATGTCTAGTATTGGTCGAGGACAGACAGGTATACAGTCAAGCGAAAAACCCACATCTTCAATCACGAACATAGCCGCCCGACGGTAAACTTTATGTTTATTCCTTCGATGAAGGTGTATATCTTACTCTCGTGATATGACCTGACCTCACGTGACCTGACGTTCTATCTGAAAATAAATGTACCGCGCAGACAGCAATCATTTTGCGCACCAACCCTTAAATAAACCACATGGTAGAATTACATGAGGACAAAAAGCCGTGTCTGGCAAATTAATTAATAATGCCTGCGGAATTCAAATGTCGTTTAAATTAGAAACGACTTCATTGGAGGTCAATTGTGTAACCAGCCCCATGCATGGATTTTTATAGTAAGTCAAAATAAATGCACCTTATGAAAATCAGAAAGCATCAGAGTACACTAGCTATCGCAGACATGGTGCGGATCACAACCCATTGGAAGAGGATAAGGAGTGTTTTTGTGTATTTTGAAAAGTGGCACATATCTCAGCCATGAGACAAATGCTAGTGGCGTATACTCTCACTGCGAATAGTTCAGGGCTAGCTGAACAATGAAAGCGAATGGTTTATCTTCTAACAGACACTCACAGGTATAACCATTCCAGTTGGTTCAGACCTTACGAATTTAGGTGTGAACGGTGAGAATAACGTGGCACATTCGGGTTTTTCACTGGCGTATTTTCACTTGCAAGCGTATGTCTTACACGATGGACCACAGTCGCCACTGGACAGAAGATGGCAATTCCATTGATTATTATTTGTAATGATTAGGCTGGGGACAAGCCTGTTATAATGAAAATGTTTGAATGAATTAAATCAATCAAAGCTGCTCTGAAACTTTTCGTAATATGCGTTATTTCTAACGAGGAACAATAGTGTGACATGTCGTGCAGGTGTTATCTGCTTTTTTGCAATAATGCAGTTCTAGTGGATAACATCTCTTTAATCCACACAAAATTGAACGTTTACAATGGGATGCAAATAGCACTGTAGATTAAACACCGTATTAAACTTGTGAAACTCTTGGATCCACAACCATTGACAAGTATAAGTCATACACGTCGGTGAATAGAAATTTATCCGCCATATTGTCTTCTGTCATTCACTTCAAATACGTCCATTAACCCTTTCATAGGATCTGGGGTAACACGACTTACATATGTACCGTAGGAACATTCTGTATGTAAACATGTTTTGTGTAGGCGGCTTGTGAGTGGAAATCAAACAAACATTAACGCAGGTGTCTAAACAGTTGCAGTTGTTAGTTTTAGTACATTTCCCACTTGTGTCTGCAGGTAAACTGCAAAAGAATGACCAGGACATCGGCGAGCCTACTTACTCCGTTGTGTATGGAACGGGTATAACTACAAAGTAGTTCGTAATTACATGAACGATAATAATTGAAGTGTGAATAATAGGATGTAAAATATGAAGCGCACTCAGGGCAATGTGAGCGGATTTTTAGTAATACTAATTCAAATGAGGAAACTGTAGACTTGAAATTGTAGAAAGGTGAAACATAATTTTGCACCTATGGTACAAGCGACTGCTAATCACCAAACCTAACAGGAAATCAGCACAGATGCAAATAAAGACACCAACTAGACCGAGTTAAAACTGGTACGTAAACTGCCCTATCTTTATGGGTAACTCGCTGTTTACCATGGGACATTTCCAATCCCAGCAAGATCATGGAAAAAACTGCACGCAGGTAATCAGGAACACCCGAAGTACATGGTTTGTTGTGGTGAGAATCTACTCGATTCACCGCCTATTCAAACCTCAACACAATGGAAGATCTAGCAAAGGACCAATCCAAACGTCGCGTTAAAGACTCTACATCAGGATTAGACGAAATGCCTCTTAGCTTCACTTCCCGTTTTTTACCAAATTCTTTTTTCTGTATCAAACCAATCAGCTTACAGTGTGACTTTGCAGGTGCTAATATGACCAGCCAATGAGAGATTATTATTTCTTTAATACTGCTGTACATTTATAAATGCGGCTCCTTGTCTCATGAATAAAGAACTGCTTACTGTAATTGGTAGGAGGTCTGCTCCTTATCACGTATGTGGATGATTTCAGTTCAACTACAACTTATAGGGCTATTCGAAGTCCCTCATTCCCTCATTCCTTCATTACACTCATGCTCTCAGCTCACTGAATATATGATCAAACCTTCTAAAAATGGAAGACGCCGGGAAAGTAACTGACGTTTGAACACGATTGAACGTTGAGCCGAAAAAACCACACTTCGTCGGTACATCACACAGTCCCACAGCTTTTGCAACTCCATTATATACAGACCGCATGAAGTAGTTTTCAGGTTCTCGGGCTTAAACTGGACGCCGTTGTCACCAGATTAGTAACTACATTGGCACAGCCTACAAGATTGAAACTACATCATACGAAAGGGGAATTTCATTGTTTTTACCGTTCGCCTGACATTCTACCGTTTACTTTACACAAAATGAATGTCTCACCGAACCCTATTATTGTAGAAAGTGAGATGGATCAGACAGTAAGTGCTTAGGGCAAGGAGTAAAGGTTGAAGGATTTCGGAAACACTTGTCAAACAGGTTGTTGGGTCTGGGGGATGAACAAGGACTCTTGGGACCGAGTACTCACTGGTGGTGGCTGTGACGTTAACCAATCTACATCTGAGCCGACAACGTACACCGGATAGTTTAAAACGGTAATAGCTCTTCAATGTAACTTTATACTGACGTTCAGGTTGTTTCAGAATGTCGTCCGCTTTTACACGAAAGCCTGGCCTTGGTCCAACAAAGCAGTTTTGGGCCAGCATCACTCAATTGAATTTCAGGTTGGATGAACTGAATGTGCTTTCGAATATGAGATTGGTGTTCAGAAAGGCACAGTAGCAGGCAAAATTGAATAACTTGCATAACCTTACGATCACCATTCACCGAATGTAGATCAGCCCGTTGGCAGCATAACAGAAAAACTCAGCACATTCAGTTCATCCAATTTGAAATTCAGTTGAGTGATGCTGGCTCAAAACTGCTTTGTTGGACCAAGGCCAAGCTTTCGTGCAAAAGCGGACGACATTCTGAAACAACCTGAACGTCAGTATAAAGTTACATTGATGAGCTAGTTTTAAACTATCCGGTCATCTCCCTGGAAGGTACCACAAATAACTTGGCCAAATGTAAGACTCTGCGGCTTAAACCATTAGAGTGTGATCAGGGGTGACCAATTCACTCCTTCCAGCTGATCAGAGGCAGTACATTCACCCACTGCAGCGCCATCAAGGTTATGTGCGAATAGCAAGAGCTTCAGCGAAATGAAACAGTCGTTGGGTCTTGGTTAAACATGTGACCACGAAGGCATCAATCATGTTGATCATATGTCCAGAGGTCAACAGACGAGACCACAGGTGCTGACTGATTGTACTTCAGCGGTTAAGCAAACGTAATTGTGGCAAGTTCCGTGTCACCTTCACCACACCCTGAAACAGGCTCGGCTAATCGACTGTACAACTATCGTTCTGTTCTGCCCAGATAGACGGCTTGGTACCCACATTGAACTTAGTAAATACAACGAGATTTGTTGTATGGGTGTAGTAACACTTTCATCGGAGGGCCTGGTTTTCAGCTGGTTGGGAATAACACCGTAAAGGAAGCAACATAAAGTCTCCACCGACTGCTGATCAAAGTCGCCGACCAAGTTGTTCCATCACGTCATCACCTTTGTATACTAGCATTGAGGTGACTCTCCACTTGAGCAAAGGTATCCCTTTTACTGCCGCATGGTTGCTGCTCCGTCCAATCAATGTGAACGGAATTGTGTGCAGTCTTGCGTATTTTTTCACTAGACTTGTTTTACTGTGCTATGTAAACACCAACGGTGTGGTATGTACTGAACGAGACACATAAACTCGACAGGCAATAAATCAGGCAGTGCTGTTTTTGACTTCTGTTTTCAAACTTATTTCGAGAAAAAACTGTTTCCAGCTCGGTAGAACTGTCTATGTGAAAGTCATCAATTGTTCTATTCATTCTGGAAGAAGCAATAATTAAGCGAATGTGATTGCAGTCTGGAAAGAAGACAATTTACAATCCCACGCTTGTCTGCTCTTTAACGGCTGAGTGAGGCAAACTATCACGTTTATTTGTGTTGCTTGACCGTGTGTGCCATACGGCTTGCTTCCCAACTCCTTCGTTTCTCATCCGTTGCTTTGGGTCCTCGAGAAACCCATATGGACAAACCGTAACATTCAGCCTGGCTTGTATAAGTAGCTTTACTGTTTGAACGGCCTACAGTACAATTTGACCTACAATCCTGCAAAACTAAACTCATGGAAAAAGGCTGTTTGCTTCAGTTATCAATGCACTGTCAGCTCAGACCGAATGCGGTCAGTTACACTGGCAGAACGGAGAGACAATCACGTTAACAAATAACCAAGCCCATTCCAAAATGGGTTTAGCGCCTGATAAGCCAATATCAGTTATATGACGTGTTCAAATCACAACTGACAACTGACTTCACCGATCACGCAATGCCAACAGAATGCACATAACCCTACAAATGACATCGAAGCATTATGATTCGTTTACTTAACTCTAAACAATTAATCCCTACTCTCAGCAGAGGTCCATTTCATCCAGAATAAACATTCCTCCTTCTGAAAACATTAAGAATTACTTGTCAATTTTTCAATAGTGAACTCTAGTTTAACTTTTGTATGCATACTGCTGCAAAATACTGATTTGTGTGTGTGATGCTGTCCTCCGACGTAGCGGTTTCATTTTGCTGATGTAGTTCAGTGCAGTATGCATTTGTGAAGAAGCAGTGAAATTTTACCAGATACATCGTGCAAATTTATGTTGTCGAGTTCTCCCTAAAAGTGCATATCGAGTAAGATTGTTTCTGAAATTTGTTCTGGTATATCGACAGTATGTACAACAATATTCCAGTTTAAGCGATGGTAAAGTGAATGTTGACCTTTTAATAAAATGCGTAAACCCCACCGGTTACAAACCACACAGCTGGATAGTTAGCTGAAGGTGGAGTAAGAGTGCATTGAATGTAACCAAAATTTCTGACAGTGAGAACCCCTGCCCCAAACACCATACACAGAGAGGCCCAAGTACCGTATTATCTTTCACAACTCATCAAGATGAAATTCAGTGGTAGAATGAGATGGTATAAAATGGTTGGATGAAAATCCTGTTCGTTGTTATGCTACCTAGCTTTTCGCCTTCAGCAAAACAATCGATACAAACTAACGTAAAACACGATCTATATTACAGGTTTAATTCAATAGTCTAAGGATTTAGTTCTAAATCATTACAGATGGATCGTTCAATAAACCAGGAAAGCACGAACAATATGTCAGCCATGTTTAGTTCCATCATGGTGGTGAATACAGAAATGGATCTCAAATTTTGAGAAGTTAGTCCATTAGCTTACTATTAACTATTTTTCTTACCACGTTTATGAAATCAAGCTCGTTAATTTGTAAAGACCACCTAGATGGTACACTTCCTGTAACTTAAGATGGCCTCGTATGACGATATTTATAAACTGAAGTGTAGATTTAAATTAGTCTACTTGGATAAGCCATTTATCTGCCCACAATTATGGTCATGTGAAACACAGTGAATTATAAGCAATAACTCGTTATGTAAACACCGGTAGTCTCGGTTAACCTAAATCACCGCTGTTCGGTTACTTAATCGGCTTCCACACAACGGCATACAAAACGGCTGAGATAACAGTACTGTTATGAGGAACCGGAACAGAAAATAATGCCAGGGCAACTATACACCAGATAAATAGAAGCTCATTCAAAGTGGTAACATGCAGCTGACTGAAGCTGATGTTAGTAGTTGCACACATCGCAAAATACTAAACAACGATTGCACCTGACCAGAACTTTCCATGGTCAGAAAACTTGTAGGAAGGTTACAAATGCAAAGAAGTTAGAAATGCTTGTGTATATTTGATTTTAGGTTGAACGGTTCAGAAAGAATGTCGTATGGTGTGCATAAAGGTTTTAATTTGAGGCTAAAGAGTTTTGTTGTAACGAACCCCGTTTTCCTACACAAAATATTGTGCCTACTTACAAATGATGCACTGGGCGCACATTTTGCAGTCAACGTTGACTACGATGACTTCCATTACTTTCAGTTTTCCACATATGTGTCCACCTGCTAACATATTAACCTCAATTGTCATTGCACTTTGGACAACCTTATCATAAGCAAACCGTTTATGACTTTCTGTGCAATTGGCTGCCTGAACTAACTTAAATAAACACAGAATGAACCGGAACCAAACCATCTGAACGTGAGATCTGAAAAACATCCGAGTGCATGCAGCTTTACAGTCGGTCGTTCCGCGATAGATTGGCAGGGCTAATAAAGTTGTGGTCAATCATTGTGGCGACTTCCTTCAGGGAGTTGGACTGCAGACTTTGAAAACGCCCTACGCATGTCGTAGCGCCTCATGTAGAGCTTTCTTGTCACGTGTAGTTGGTAGTAATAATCCTCACATTTTAACAGGAAACGTTACCTACGGGATGATCAAAAATATACAGGTTATGGTAAAATGTGTTAAATGTTGAGTACCATTCATATATAAGTGAAACTGTGGCGTACAGATGGACTACTCCCCCGGCCTGCTTGGGTTTACTTTACAACAAAGTCTACATAGAATATCTAAGCCACAAATACATGCATTTGATGTTCAACTTACAATAACCAAGAGTACAAAATAAGTGGTACATTATAATGGGACTCAAGAAACTCATGGAAGAATGGAATTTGACAACGCTTACAGACATCTTTATCTGTATTGAACGGCTTAGAAAAAAAAGCATGTGGGATGATTGTTTCAGTTTCAGAGGGTCAGCAATAGAAAGACTACGATAGAGAAAATTAAATGATTACCAGGTGAACAGAAACCCATCCACCACCTAATAAACATACAACAATCGCACCGTAACACATGGCGGTTAGCAAGTTGCTAGCATCTGCAACGATAATCAAGTTATCTGAACGCTTGGTTTGGTGTCCCGAATACGTGTGTTAAGTTTGCTCTTGAATTCAATTACCGATGACAAAGTTGTGACAGACGCCGGTAGTGTTTTCTTGATCGGACACACCCGGATGCTAGAAAAGTACTACCTGCGATTCAAACGGTTCATTGGAGGCTGCAAGTGATTTCTTGAGGGATTTTGTGTTTGATGGAAGATCTTATGTATCCATTTCAAGTCCTCCTTGTTATACCAGTAGCGCGTTCAGAACAGCCACAGTTTGTACAGTGTCGTAACTAATACCGTGACTTCACGTTGTACCTTCCCAGCAAGATATTTGTCCTTTACTAACTATGACCCACATGCACAGATGTTAAGTTCGCAATGGAAGCTCATTTTTGAAGTGAATGCAATGGTGAACAGTATGAGTTAAACAGTCCAAACAGCCTAATGAGTAACCCAAATTGCCAGTTGGCTCTGTTGGCGATTGACGCGTTGCTGGGAGACAGGCTAAAGTCACTTGAAACAACCGCGCCCAAATCCAGCTCGTATGTGGTATTACCCAGTTATTTCTCTCGGAGAATACTCCTTGCAGCCTTAATGACGGCGGTGCATCACCTCACATTCAACCGTGTTAAATGAGAGATGGTTCTCTGTAGCCCAACGATGGAATATGTTTAAATCACACTTTGGCTTCTCACTTCCAGTCGCATCGTCCAGTATACATCCAATTTCAGGACCATCAACATAAGTCTTAAGTTCGGAATCTATTGGCTGTAAGCCTTCCACTTCAAACAGAATGAAGAACATATGTCCGCGCGGTACAGTGCTGGTTGTAAATTGTCGATCTGCAAAAAGTTCCATTTAATTTAACAATAATATGACAATTTTGCAGGCAGTCAGTAAGCCACAGTTATAAAGGATTTTCTATAACGCCTCACAAAGAAGACTGATTAGTTTACTCTGTCGAAGGTCTTAGAGGAGGCTAGAAAGATCACATCTACTGCTTTGCTTTCATCAACCGTCTTTGTCCAACTTACTCAAGCAGCCAGTAAATTGATAACACATGAGAATCCCTTATCGTAATCCATATTGACTCTCAAGTAACAGTAGAAATCGTACAGAATGCTTATGTGATTGGTCACCACTAAAGCTCTTTTTGAGCTGTAAAGCAATCAATAATAATACAGCTGTTTTGTAATTAGCGGGTTTATTGCTATCACTCTCTTTAAAGATTAGTTACTATGTATACAAAGCATTTGAAACCCTAAATCTATGTTTTAACTTAGTATTCAAAACGTTTGATTCCCGCAGTTTTGTGATATTGTTTTTAATGCTATTTTTGAACATGTTGAGGCTAATCAGTGTCACTTGGAAATATTCTATAATTATTTCACTTATTTTTTATACGTGTATACCTCATCTTTATTCAACACTATACTATCTAAGTAACCAGCCCATAATTCCCTTATCTAATTAAAACAAGTGAGTCATCAGCTGTCTGATCGAACCCTATCATTAACATATGTAGATAACTTCTTCTGATACAATGTAGCAGTCATCAGTAACGAACGAAAAATGTTAAAATTTCGACAAACTCCTTTAGTCCTAAACGAAAAATGTCATTGTTTACAAGCTACAAATCAGCGTGGCCAAATTCGTAGAAACACAAACACTTAATACCTGCCAGAGAGCGCTGGCCTGTAGTCTTGGACCTTACTCACCGGACGACACTGAAGCATATTTGGCATGCATATGTGTGGTGGTACTCTTCATTAACGTGCCAACCGGGAGATTTAGTACGGTCACGTTTACCTCCTGATATTCGTAGAAATATCTCATCCATCATCTAGTAAAATTCATTTTGAGACGTATGGAACTGCGGAAGCAACTAGGAGCACATTGAGAGGCCTGATGGACATACAGTGCTATCGAGACGGAACAAGTCGCTGCTACTAGGAACTCTTGAAAGCCTCTCCATAGCATCTGAGTACTTAGTAAAAGGAAACTTTACATAAGCGGAGCAGTCTGCGGAGTCAATAATGAGCCAATCCATAACGTGCAACAAGAATGAGGGTACCATACTTAGCACTACCAGCAGCAGTTCAGTTGGCCACCAGCTCCGTTAACCACCAGCATGTAAATTGAGGTGGAGCAAGATAGTCTACCCTCCCCCATCCTATTTAGCTTCACAATAAACCAGATCCTAGAGTCTGCTCTGAGAGACCATAAATAGGATGGTATGGAAGTTTTCCCAGAAACTCGAATCCGAGACCTAGAGTATGAAGACAATGTTGTTCTGAGCGGTGTGGGTTCAGAGTGGGACTGGCACATTTCAGAAAGTTTGAAGGTTTCAGTTCATTAGTTTGATCGGTTATCGCATGTTCCGTGTCTACGATACTTCTACAAGATTGTAGTACTCTGCATTTGTTTTCACCTTTGGTGATGGGCACTTGGAAGTAGTCAGGCATTCTATACACACTGGGCGCTGAAGTGTCGTTGGTGTAATGTCCAACGGGACCACGAAACGTCCAGCTAAGTCTGAGAGTGCGTTTGTCAACGTACGCCAGCCGTAGTGTGGGCAGGCTCTCACTCTTTCTTCAAGAGGCCTGGTGTATAAAGCCACTGTGCCAGCGGTCCTAATATACGGCTGCGAATATTCACATTATTCGTTTACCACCATCAACGTCTTTGAAGCTCTGGAGGTGTGTAGCGGGAACAAACTATCAGCAATAAGGAAGTATGCCGATCTCGTTTCACGAGATTCATTGGTTTGCACACATCGTGTAAGTGTGAACTCAGTGACTGTCAAGCGGTGCTTTGTTTCCGAGTGTTGGGTTAGGTCATAAGTGGGGGTATGCTGACCGGCGTAGGACTTGGGTACACGATATGGAGATACTCTCATATTTTCATCGGTTGAGCGGCTCTCACTTACTAGCTATGATCCAAATAATAATGTAGATTTTTGGTTAATGGCGTTACCTGACATGGCGCAAAGTGGAAATGAACGGTGATTCTTCACTTGCATCGGCGTAACTATACATTCCTTTCTCTGTGTCGTTTATCTCTTTCACTTTACATAATCTCTTCCAGTTATCATATACTGTACTGTGTTTGCCTCTTCATTTGGTATTGTTCGTGTTATGTATATACCTATATATATATATATATATATGTCAATTTGGTCTCGCAAACAAGCCTGTCTAGAAAGGTACATTTATAGCAACAGTATGTTGAACGTCAGCGCATTCCAATCGCTCAGGCTATGTGCTTCTGAACAGAGGCGTGCTGACAGATAGTGGTCGAATCTTTGCCTATCGATTGGTCAGTTACTAGAAGGTCATGATAAATGACTGAAAAACGGTGAGCATGAGATCAAAAACCCCAATGATACAGCTATTAAATTCAGAATTACTTTTGTGAATCAGTTAACTTTCGATGCTCCCACTCAGAAAAACATCACACAACCGGTATACCCTATGATTCAAATTTAGCAGGTAGAACAAGCCGGACTGACTGCTGAATCTTAATACGGCCTAGAAAATATTTGTGTGCAGATAATTCATTTTTGTGGTTGTTCTTCCTACCTCCCATGATGCTACAATTAATATGCCACAGTTGTAGGGCATTAGAGCAAATTCAGTGAACAGTTCGGAGACATATTTGGCCCGTACTCCTCAAATAAGTATATTGTAACTAAGTGCCTTCAGGATACAAGCCATGCAATCTTTCAAGCGTAATGGGCTTCAAATCTTGTTTATGTTCACATAACTGAGTCTGTTGTTTTCTGGCAATCGGTTAAGAATAATTAAACTTGTTGAACTCGGGGTTATGTTTAAACAAAACAACAGCAAACATCTCCGGTAATCTATCAAAACACTATGTTAATAACAACCACAGTACAATGTTTTGCTTGTTGAAACAGGAATGTTGATGTGGTATTTGTGGACCACAACACGGTGTAAGATGAGTACAGGTTTACATTATAAGATTAATTGCGCAAGTTAAATTTTTGAATCTGAAATTTCAAACACAAAACTCTAAAACTCATTTCGGATGTGAAAGTTTTCAGTAGTACGACATAACTGACATTCTATTCTAACTGTCTATTGATGTGTTGTTGATTTGCTGAAATGCGTTGGCTTTGTTAAATCAAAAGCTACTGACTCGTCGAACTTTGATTGTTTAGGTTCAAGATTTAGCCCGTTTCACATTGTTTTTCATTGATTATAATCTTAGTTTTCCCTATTTCTTCTGTTCTACACCATGATAAACACTGGTAGCTTTTTATAGTCAGCTAATCAAATGACAATCCGTTTTTTCTTAAATTGTATGCATGTCTTATAATTGACGTTATTTCATCTGTTTATTACTTGTATGCAACATCTACGCCAGAACCCTCATGAACTACGACTCTTTGTTCATTATAATTTTGTTGAGTCGATCACGTATTTTTCATTCCTTACAGAAGAATTTTACTTCTGGACAGTAAATTGGCTTCTAGGGCCATTTTCTGTTTTCACCACTAAAGCGCCTCTAAAAGTACTAAAACCTGAAGGAGGAAACATGATTTTTAGGTTAAGTGAAAATGGTGCTTTTCATACACCTTATACAGTTCAGCGGACACTGTATGCTCTATCGTACTTGAGAAGATAAGATGTGTGAACGCTTTGACTATTTGATGGTAGGTTGCACAGTAAGTTGTTTGCCATGTCAACATTTGCATCAGTGAGATAGTAGGAGCTGAATACCCTAGGTCGTGGATAATTTGTACAAAATTATGAAAAGCCATGCAAGTTGAAATCAGAACTTAGGCTAGAGTACGTACAACTGTGCCACAGTACAGTCGCACAATTAGTTTATGAAAATTGGATGAAATAACAATATATTATTTTTGCCTCGCTTTCCCATACAGCTCTCACAACATACATTTGATACCCCGTGAGTGGATATGGTTAGATATAGCTGGATATAGCGCATCTGTACTCGTCCAATCAGGAAACGAATAAATCGACATCATGATAATGTTGAATAAGCTGTACTGTTTAGGTTATAGAAGTAGGACGCATTCGGAGTATATTCCTTAGTGTCTGCCTTAAGAACAGTTGAAAGTGGTTGAAGTGACTCATAGTCACCAGAGGTCTTGACAATAATGCACTGTTCACGTCACGCTACGTTCTCGTGTAGAAATAGCACTACCGGTTGGAGGGGTTGCGATTTAGACTGATATCCCATGATTTCAAGCGCACCGACTTCGTTACTGCGAACAAAAGTACGCAGTGTTCGAGAGAACTGTCGATACTGCTGGCTCTGCCGATGCAGCCGTTTGCTGTTGGAGCCAGCGTATTCATGGAAATAGTGGTATCCTTGGAATAACATTCTATCTACATACCGGCAGCGAACTGTCCGTCAGATGGCACTGGGCGTGTTCACGACAAGCAAATCAAGTATCTTATTCATTTTGTGTTCCTCATTCTGATCCTGTTATACTCATTAGGCTCTCTGAATGATCGATTATTCCACATGTGTTGTATGCATATCTGTTCGAACTGGTCATTTGATCGATAATCGAAACTAATGGATCACATCTCACTTATTCACATAGTGCATGTTGACTTATACTGGATTGACTGCTCTGTACAAGCTTAGTTCCAATAAAACCCTTGTACTATTCTATTATCATCCTGTTTAGGCGGTAAATTTGACAATCTTTCCGCACTTGCTTTGTATTTCACCACTGCGTCTGACGTTACAACTGGGCATGCTACTCGTCTAGTTATCGTTTATTCATAAGTATAGGAATTTCTTGTTGATGGATCTTCATTTAATGATGGTGGTTTACAGGCCGTCACTGATCTTATTGCTT
>JTDE01001094.1:11881-31039 GCA_014338405.1 Paragonimus skrjabini miyazakii
AAAGTAGACAACATGAAATTCGGGGATTTTTTAAAATATTCGCTAATGACTTCACGTAGAGCTTGTATTGAAGTCTTTATCTGAGAAGAAAGTTCAATATTCAGATCTGCCACACCGCGCCACCATTTTCGATTTCCAGTTTTTTTGTACATTTTTATGGATTGTTGAAAATTTTTACTTTTTCACGCTGATAACGAATTTCTGTGCGAGTAAATACTTAAAAAAAGTTATTCACATGTAGCGAATATTTCTTCTTGTTGAATGTCTACGAGATTATCACACTTCGCGTCCCTCATTCAATCGTGACCAAGTGACTAGCTCAAGAATGAATGGCAACCAAATTTTGCCACATGCGGATTTAGTTGCGAGTATCACTAACGCCCCAGATCGATATGTACTGTTTTATTTAAGATCTATAGATTGTGTTCATATGTTGAACTAAAGGAAACATATTCACGATTCAATCTATATTCACGATTATGTATCTTAGCTGTTCCATCACAATGGCTCATGAGGACCGGGTGTTACACAATTCGCTGAAGGACATTGTCTGCCAGTTTGCTTATTACCTCGGATGGACTGTACAAAATTGGATATGAAGATAGAGTTCGAAAATATCTGAAACAGGTTTCCTGCGACCTAATAACCTATCTGCTTATTATGAAAAAGTTGAGACACGCGGCAAACTGATATCACCCAGTCAAGCCCAGATGATGTTTTTTATCTATCTAACTAAACACTTTCACTGAAAGGAAACTTCTGAATATTCCAGGGGAATTCGAACAAAAGGTTAACTTGGGACTCTGTTTGCTAGTTCAAATACAACAATCTTCACATCCACCATGAGTGATAGTTCACTGGAAGTCAATATGATCGATTTGTTATACATCGTCTAACGATCCTAAATATGCTCAACGTGTTGCCTAGTGAGAAAGGACTGGGACGCATCGACTTAGTTAAACAGATTAGAACACTGTTATAAATTCAGATAAAGAATGTCGTGTTGTATTTATGAGCCACTTGAAGTAAGATTCCATGCATTCCAAAAGCAAACCCATTAAAAGACAGGATCTATGATACTTATAGGAGTAAGGGTTGATTGGGTAAGAGATTCGGCTGGCGCCGTAAAGTTTTGCTGTTTAAAAGCGAATTAAAGCCACTTTCACCCAGTCAGGACGAATGAGAACAAAAGCGACCATAGAATGTCAGTTTGATGGTAGGTATCTTGTGATATTTTTGACACACCGTGTTATTTACATAAAATATATCTTCTGAGTTACACACAGTGTAGTTTTCCTCTAGAAAACATATGTTGAGACGGACAGTTCTCCTAGGTATACCACTTTTAGCCGGCTTCCTGGAGTTTTAGAAGAAAGTTGAAGCCCTAGAAGGACTGCTTCACATACATGACCATGGATCACAGTTATAGTTTTAAGTATTTTGAATTCCCCTTAGGTTGTGATGATTACCACTACGGTTTGTTCCTTTGAAGGTTAGAGCGCAATCTACATAATTCTGCAGACAGTTTAAGTGAACTCATATCGTTATGTCATCATCGCAAGAATGTGGTATTCTTTATTGTGTTACACCATAGATCAAGGGTGAATTGCGGACAAGAGTTGAACCATATTCTACTAAACTGCTTATAGGCTTGTATGTTCATATGTTGCTACAGGGGAGGGAAAGATCTTCGATGGTGCGTTCTTGTTTTTCTGTGGTGGACGGTTTATAAGTGTAAAAAAGCGAATGGAATTAAATAAAGCATACACTAGACATCACGCACAATTGATTACAGCTGTCACATTCCTATAGACTGTCCAGTGGACCCCTTCCGAAACTAAGCACTAGACTGAAGTTTCGATCTGATTAGAGCTCGCCAATAGTGCATATCCTTGCCATTGCTTGGACCAGAACCCCCGCCTCGTCTTCACTAGGCGACTATGTTGACCACTGCGCCATTGGTCTCATGAGTAGCTAAATAAAAAGTAAATTTAAATGAAGCTGCTTGCTGCTATCATTTCAGCGACAGACACTGAAGCAACATTCAGTCAGGCATGATCAGCTGACGACTTGTGAAATTGAGCTAGTTGATCGGTTAGGAAACTTGCGGTAAATGTTGTCCCTCACATATGTGCCGATCGAGTAATACTCTGAAACTCTCAACCGAATCAGCTGTGACCACAGGGCTGGAGAATGCGTTCTAATGTGAACAAATCCTAATTGTGAAGTAGTTCTGTCTGTAGTGTAACCTGCCTGTTTCATTGCTCCGTTCCAGCGAGTGACCTCTTTAACACTCATCGTTGTTTAATGGGAGCAGGTGTGTCAATGAATGACGTGCGGTGTGAAGTAATTGATGCATAAGAATTAGGTCTTCCTCGATGTATCTGTGTTTCATTGTAAATTGACATAATTCTTCCTGAGCCACTTGATTCTTCTAGTGATCCCGTCTGTGAACACTTTCAATGAACGCCAGATCTTTCCAGAACAAGGACGGCAGACCTGCATGCTTTTTTGCAGATGTGGGCGGATTGTGTAGACGACCATGGTGAGAAACACTTTAGGGTGGAAGGTTCCACAAATTCCTCCTAAGAGACCCAGGCTTAGTTGTGCCTGCTTGCTCATGGCAGCACGAGGACTTGTTCGCGCACTGACACAAGTAACTTCGGGTTGTCACATTAATAGTCAGTACAATTTTCATGGCGAACTTGCATGGTTTCACACATGTGGACATTCATCGGCAAGCTACTATATATGGACCACTAGTTTGTACAGTACAAATCGTTCTTTGGAGCTATTACCTCTTCCGGGCACTTCAGAACTTATCAGAGTTTTGTGTCATTGATGTTGATTCATATCGGCGATTTGACTGTACTGGGCATTTTAAGCAGAGGTCTTAAGATTGATGCTTCCGAAATGTTGCTGTTGGTAGAAAATCTCACTGACTGCTGTCTGTTTACTTGACGCTGAACCTACCTTTGGTTACATAATCCTCCACTTGAGTAAGCGTTCACCAAAGCCATAGTTATTGAGTTTCCAAAACCTGCGAATACAAAATGTTTTGACTTGGAATTTTTTGCCCAGAGTGGCTCATAGTTTCATCGTCGTCATCGTAGACAGCAATATATCAGTGTGTTTGACTACCATTCAACCATGAGGGGAACAGCAAGCCCTGTGCTGTGTAGAAACCGCCAAACAACAACACCTTATTGTCAGCAAAATTAAGATCATTCAGCCTTCCGCCAAGTAGAAAGTCCACGTGAGCGCCACAGACAGTCCTCCATTATTTCGTCGATGACAAAATTAAACAAAAGTGGCGAAAGTGGACAACCTTGTTGTACGCTGTTCTTCATTCTCAAACTGTGTGACAGCCCATCGTAAACCCTCATCGGAACTGATGTTTGGGAATAAAACGCCCACAGCATGTTCACACATTTGATATGCACATCCCTGCTTTTAAACGAATCTAAAACTGTAGATCGATTCACTGACAAACCAGTTGTGACCTACAGATAAACCACCCATTGTACATCACTTACTGACCGCAAATGACGGTGCCAGTAATTTATCATTCTTTGATATCTTAGTGAGTGCTAATTTTTCACAGAGTCAGAAGTATTCCTAAATAAGTACTGTGACACATTTGGAGAGACTCACTTGCAAACATCCAGGCTTCTGCTGGATTCGAACCAACGACAAAACAGCATGCCCAAACGTGGTAAGCGCTCTACCAGCTGAGCTGAAAAGCGCTTACTGTGTTTGGGAATGCTATTTTGTCGTTGGTTCGATTCCAGCGGAAGCCCATATTTTTCGCATTAGGGTCTATTCCAGAGTATTCCCAAAGTTTGTTGACGAACTTTTGACAATCGGATGAATGTGTCAAAAATAATTACCTAATCACTTTGGATTTGAGTGAGGTTTGCTTATATTCCAGATCTGTTAACACTTTACCTAGTTCATTTATGATTTGTGAATTTTGTTTTAATGTTGGACACACGTTTAGAACAAACGAGTCTGTGTGAACAGAAGTCCTATTATCATTCATGTTTTTCAGCGACAGAGATCAAATAAATCTCGGGAGGTTCAGTGTTTGAATGAACAAAAACGGTCTGAATCTCTGCAGTTTGTATGTTTGACTAATTCGTCAAAATTCAATTGGTTAAACAAAACGTATTCGCACAATCGTTGTTGAGTATCCAGCAGCTTCATGTATTTTTTTGTCAGCCTGTATGAGAATGAGAATAAACGTGATTTTTTCTGAAGATCATTTCGATAATATTCTGTTAAATTGTCTCATATACTTTTACTCAAAAACGAGACTACTCAAGAATATTTCCATTTATTTTGCATTACGTCTTAGAATGGAGTTATTTTCCGAGTTTGGTAGGTTTATATTCTGATCAACCATAGTAAAACAATTTCACTCATGTCATATTTTAATAGAAAACTCAGAAAGGGACGTTTTCACGGTTTGTCTCTCGTGTATATTTCATGACATTACAACACGCACGTACATATCATGGGGTAAATATAGGGACTTCAAATTTTTCGCATATCTCGCTCACTTAGATAAATGAAACGCTAATTTTTGCAGGTAAGTTTAAACCATGGGATCAAACATTTGTCGAATTTGGGAAAACTCTGTGTAACGGTAAAAAATATTGTGTTTTGTTTTGAAACAAAGTAGATTCTTGGGTTTAACATTGACCAGTGATAAAGTTTCCACAGTATGAATTGAAAAATAAAACTGACTGCAACTTTCACATTTTCATACATTTTTTCAGCTCCTTCTGAAGCAGTAAATTAGACCCAAGTTCTGACTTTGTCAAGGCTTGTCAGTAGTACAAATTCTTGCTATGTCCGGGGTTCGGACCTTGACCATACTCTCGTGAGGTACTCGTACCACTGACTGCACAATAGGCAAGACTATAATTTTGTTTGGTTTTCATTTATTGGATTTTTGTGTGAAGAAAATACCGTTTAAGTAAGTTTTGATTATAGTCCGAACACCGTTCACCTATCAACGGTAGGCGAGTTTGTATTCTAGGGCTCAGTTTATAATGTAATGCATGTCGAGAGGAAAAGAACTTCTACAGTCTGTGAGAAACATAATTTTGCTGTTCAAAGGGGTAAACCTCAGTTGCTGAAATGTAGAAAAGCGTTCAGTACGATTTAATTCAACATTACAAATTTCCCACTGCACTTCATGTGCACGATAAAAGCAAACTAAGCGATTGAAAGAGAGTTCTTCAGCCTGAAGTTAAAGCAGGATATTTTGAAGGGTTCTAACTGATGTAGTGTGCTACTGACAAACTAACACCACTAAGCACAGATTGTTGTGAAAAACAATTAAGGAATTAAGAGGAACTTGTTATTTTTTATTAATTGAGAATGAAGCAGAATTCCATAGTTGACTGTTTAGTGGATAAACCCAGTAAGCCCTTCGGGTTTGTTCTGCTGTAAGGGCAACAATGTGCGCAATCATATGTACTCAAACTTCCGTGTTTTGCCTAACGATTATGTAACGTTAGATGTTTCAACTGATAGAGTTGTTTAACACATGTTGCCAAAGCAATATAACAGTGGCTTGTCCAGTAAAACCTTGATTCATTGGCTTGACATATTCCTAACCTGAATACAGTTCACAATATTTTTGGGGACCTCTGATTGAACATGTTTAGTGAATTGAATGTAGTTATGTTTTAGGCATGAGACAGATCAACTTCGCTCTGTAAACCATGGTTAAAATTCTGTAGTCTCGTCTGCAGTCCTTGGTAAGCAACGCAAATAACAGCTGAACATTCTCCAAGGAAATGTGTGTCACCTTTTCCGTTTTGAAGCACCACAAGCTTTTTATGAATGGGAGACCCTTACATTTGTGAGACAGTTTGATTATGCTCTGTTACAATGATTCGAAGGTTTAACCTAGACGTTTGGCATTAAGTAGTAGCGTTGTAGTCAATTGCAGTGTTTAGCTTGTGATGACAATGATGAGCAACGTGCCCCTTTTTGAACAATGCAGAGTGTGTTTCCCGTAGATTCGGCAAAACAGATCACCTGAATGACACAACATTTTCGAAATCAATTAAAGATGAACACTAATTCTTAACATTATATAATTTCTCACAACAAATAGCTTTGTGTTCACGCTTCCTCAACAGAAGTAAACTGTTAGATTTTTCTTCTTGTGTTGTTCCCAGCAATGAATTCTCTTCATTTAGAGAGTTACCTGAGCAAACCGATTTGACACGGTAGAAGTGTCCCATCAGATAGAATTTGCACGGAATAACACAAACTTCGAAACCTTAGGTACTACCTCATTCTCACTGTTTATATACATATTCGTGTAGTTACAGTAGGAAATACATTGCGGGGACAAAAGAACTAGTTTCTTGTATCGAGCAGAATGGTCCCACATGGCTGGAAACTTAGTCAAGAATGCCAAGAGTCCATGTGACTGTCGTCTGAGGGCACCCAGCATCATGAATCACAAGATACAGTCCAAAACAGCCAAACAACTAAAGTTCGTGAAATATTCTTTCTGATTTTTTGAAGCAACTGGAAACGCATCCTCCAGTTTACTGAAGCTTTAGCTATCAAACGTCATATAATTCAAAAACAGATTATATTGAAGCTAGAGATACTCTGGGAGTCAGCATTCTTATAATTGTGATTTTTATTTCTGTGTCCTTCAGGTGAATCCCGTAGGCATTGACTTCCGCCCTGTGAAACTTTGACTCGTCTGAAATAAGTTACATGTCTGTGTGTGATCAGAATGTACGGAATTTTTTTCACCTCGTAAAAGTCTGACCAAACTGCGTCAATTTTGTTTTCATTCACCGCCGAACACCATCTGATAGACAAAATGGAGGATTTTTTCAAGGATGTTCCAGGAGGTTTCGAATCATCGCAAAGTTCGCCTCAACAATGGAGTTTTGCTTTGATCAAGGCTGGTTTGTTAGATGAATGACTTCCACACCGTTGGGTTTACGCTGAAGTGTTTCCATTCAGTCATCGCCAAATGTGTGACAAATCGATCGGCGGCAAACATTAAAAAGTGATAACATTGTTACGGTGAAAATTTTCTAGTATAGATCAAGAACAGCAGTTTAACACGCCTCACATTTTGGCAGCTCCAGGTACGAACTCTTCGTACCGAAGCTTCTGTTACTCCCCCGCCGGTCTACCTCTACTCTCAAATCCAGGAAATTGCACCGGCGTCATCCACAAGTGACACGACGCACCAGCTCTCGTCTGAAATTTGGGTACCACTTTCCAGACACCGCCAGTCTATCAAGCACCTCTGTGTGTCAAAACTAAATCTAACAGACTCTGAACCAGTTCTGCTAACCAGATCGGCATAACCGAGATAGTTAGACTGCATTTTACGTGTAAGCAATTCTGTCACGAATGATGGTCCACCGATAAGTGTTTATGGTGATCAACCTGGAAGTCCTGATTTTTACACGGGATTGGACAACCAACCTCCTGTACGCGACAACTTCTCAAACGAAACTCAGTTATCAATCCAAACGTGTAACATTTGACAAAATCCCAAGCCGTGTTCAGACTTTACAGTACGATACGTCTCAACTGGAGACTTTCCCATTCAATCAACCGTCAGTGGCATCTAGATCACTACCCACAGATGTAGGGGTCGCCGGCTAAAATACGGGCACACCTACGACACAAAGAACAAACCCAGGAATCTTACGTCTCTGACATCCATGTGCATTGTATTTCTCCCTATCAGTTGTTGAGGCACTGATGGCTATTGTTTATCAAATGGGACTACCGAGTGCAAAGCTCTTAGGTACTGTCTTAGAAACTCTAACGAATACGATTCTGGACATCAACAGTTGACCAGATCGTCGTGAACTAGATGCGCCAGACAACGAATCTGACCACGTTATGCTGACTACTGTAGCGGTAGGTCAGTTACATAGATGTACTGAGACTGACAGATTTCAACCATCGTCTGCGCTCTTGACAAAATTATAAAGTAACGACCAACTTACTCTCATCTTTAAAGAGATCATCAATCAAGTCTGCGGAAGACAATGTCCCGCTATATGGAGACTATCAAGATAACGGTGTCACAACATCATGGGGATCAACAGCAGCCGCCATCTACGCCCAGCCCAATTTGAACATAAACAACACTTTTACAAGCGGAGAATGAGGGAAGCAGCAGTGAAACTACTTGAAGGCCGATGAAGAAACGCCTTTGCTGATAGTGGACACAAGTTTACCGGGTTTACCGGCCACTGGAGTAGGGTGCTCGAAGGACCGGAGGTCTGTGATTTTCAAGTGCTTTTGACTTCGCCCTAAATTTATCGGGTGGCCAAATGAACTACCTAACACATGCGGATAATATCATTCTAATGACCTGCTCGACAGACACACCGGCAGCCAGACCGGAACATCTGCAGGATAGTTACCTTAAAATCGGCTTGGCTGTGAATCGCTCGAAGACCCAACACATGTACATAGAAGCAGGTAGAAATCAGAGTTCTTGAAGACCGACCCATGAAAGTAGACGGAACAACCATAATGTCGGCCTCCCCTTCAACCACATTTAAGGTTCTAGGTATACCATTCAACCGGAGGGAATCCTGCCTACGACTGCAGCTGGCCTATCAAAAATGCTACCCAAGATGACGACAACACCTCCAAAACCTTGGCAGCAAATCGAAATCCCGCGGACGCATCTACTCTCGCGATTAATCCATCAACTGTGTCACAGCGCCGTCTTTTAAAAGACACTTAGACCGGGCTGTCAGGATGGAAGTTGAGAAATAGCTGTAATCACCAAATGAGACATCCAACGTCTTCTTTTACTCATATATCAATTTCGGCCGCCCCAGAATGCCACACCTTCAACCTAATACGCCTATGAATAGAAGACCTTGCATCGAAAAACACTTGTCATCAAGAAATACGACTCTACAGTGGGCTTTACGCGACTTATAGTTCCAAATGTTTCAGCATTCGGAATGATTAGTACACCTAAGGAAGAAGCAAACATAGCATGGCGTAAGACCCCGTGTGATACACGACGATGCCTGTTTGCGGTACTCCCATACAATGGCCATGTTGCATAACTGGTTGTGGAGTGATGCAACTTAGAGTCGGTGTTTTGTCCACGAAAATCCGTCGATTACGTAGCCATCCAAAATCACCGGGGGAATTAAACTGCTGTTGTGGTACCGGTCACGAGAGTTTGCCTCACATTCTCCAGTCATGCCCTTTTATCCATTCTGATAGATAAAGGAAATACAACACTGTGGCGAAACTATTAATCCATAAACCGAGGAACAAGAAATTCTTGACGATTCCAGAACCCTATATCCTCACAGCTAACTCGTTTCTTAAGCCCGACATCCTTATACTCAAAGACAGTGCAACTTCTGTTGTCGATATGGCTATTTGTAACCCGTACAGAATAGAACCCATAATAAAATTGGAGCAGGGTAAATACGGTTCTCAAGAAACTTGTTAAAGTATTTCTGCTTTTCTCCGTTCCTGGAACCGCCCTTTCTCCAAAACATCTCAATATTTTATCGTAATTGATGACAGAGTTTTCGTTCACCCATCGTTACAGAAATTTCTTGAGAAAATGTTTCTCTCAAAACGTGGTGACTCAACCAGTTGTGTAGCATCTACTCAAGGTTGTCACGAAATGTTCGACTCATATATGAGAAGTACGTAGTACATCTACGATAAAACCATATGTAGATTTCGATAAACCTCTGATACACCATGTAATGAATGAATCAAAATATCGAAACATGCATCTCACTTTAACTCATCTAGACGAATAATGTGAATCCGGAAACTGGGCAGTGTATGCTTTTCCGTAAAGAAAAAATTGTCGATATTACTCCAAAGAACATCACATGATTTGTGTCCATTCATTGTCTTACCCATGTTCATAAACGGAACGAATTGTTCTAGATATTCAGTTAACACGAATCGTTCCTTCGTGCGTGATAAATTTAAGCAGTGTATTCTGAAACGGCATGTTGCATTTTTCCATCAAAAGACTTATTTCCTTGATAGTTTCCACGTGTTTACGGCATTTTGTTAACTCCGTACGATCAAATTTAATCTGTCAACTAATGAGCAGTAAGCGTTTTTCAATCGCCTAGAATTTTGAAGCTTACGGATATGTAAAAACCCACTCGATTCTGTTGGAAAAAAATGGAATTCTAACAACACAACCAACACTGGTTAGAAAGCAAGCATCATGGGACATGGATGAAACTTTGTTTTGAGCGTTTTTAATTTAAAGGTTGCGGAGTGAAAGCAAGTTGCAAGCTTTAGGGGAAACTATCCGTTTCACTTTTGTCAAACCTTAAACCATATTCACGTATCTTTGTTGGTTGGTTTTAAATACAGCCATGTAGTTGCTATCAAAACTAATGAGATATTCCAGAATTTCAAGTTCCCTTTAAAACAAATAAATGATCTTAGATAAGACCCAATTGTGACAAGTCAAGGCTTAGGCTCGAGTCGAATCAACGACAGAAACACCATGCCTGTCGCTGGTTCGAATCCAGCTGAAGCCCTGAATTTTCACAGTTGGGTCTCATCTAAATTCATAAATCTGCCACACTACTTATTAGAAATAAACGATCAACCGCTGTGGATAGCAATCCTATCCAAAGAGTAAACTGGAAGAATTTGATCCTTTCCTTATAGTATTGCTATACAGATGGTGTCTGTAAACAATTATTTGTTGATTAGCTCTAAAGTATAGCATTAAAATTACTTCCTAAATTCGCTCCTGACGGTTATAGGAGAATGGACTAAACTCTTAACTATCAATAACATTATGTAAGATATATCAGTAGTGTAATATTAAAATAGTCAATTGCCCCATGATCATCATTGAGTAACGCACGAAGTAAGTTTAGCGAACTAGCAAGAAGGTATTTGGATGCTTGTTGACGGTTGTAACGTTTATATCTGGGTAGAAAAGTATCCGTTTCCCCAAAAACAGGTCACGTCTACCCCCATAACATCATTGTATTCTGCCCATGATTAGTTCGCTCTCATACAAAACTTTCCATTATCCATTGTTTGAGATAATAACTAAGGTAGCAATTAAATTAAAAATCTTTCCAGTCTGGGAAGGGACCATTCGCACGTGAGGTAGCGGGTCGATCAATGTTCAACTCAGATTATCAATTGGTCGACGGGTTATTTGAATATACATAGGTAATCTATCGAACAACGAAATTACTAAGCCTTGGTGGTGAATATTTGAGGTCCGAGAAGTTAGGTCGACCTTTTTCATAGAACACGTGATCACTAGCATCCTCCTCAAGGTAGTTGTTCGAGAAAGATATCCTCAGAGAGGACAGACGCCTATTCAGAGAGACAAAAAACAATGTTTTTACATGTGGCCATCCATCACATGTTCGTTTTCCCTTTGTTGCTTCTGTGCAAATATTTTAACGACCATCTGACGGTGTATTACGACAGGTGTGGTAATATAGCCGCACATCAAGTCAGATCAGGTCATACTTTTAAAAATATGGTCGGAGAACGAATATTTTGGTTTCCTTTGGGTTCACAGGACCTGACTCATTCAACCCACGTTATACTAAATAAAGTAAAACAATAATCAAATTGAATTGCTACTCAAAATAATAGGTTGTTTAACGATTTGCCAGAGACAAAACATTGGACCATTTTGACTGAACGTTTAATTGAAAGCCTACATCAAGACAGGTGGACTGCAAGCTTGAAATAAAATATCTAAGTTGCATCAAAAGCTTTGTATTTTTATGACTACAACTACCTCATTTTTTTTGACTGACTTTTACCTCTGATTAGTTGGTTTGAAAGTAAAGATGAGGAAATATTTTAAGTCTACAGGTATAAACGTACCGAACATAACTGGAAGAGAGTTATGACAGTTAGCGATATATTTCCGGACTCTTGTAATGCATTGTTGTCAGTATAACCTTCAAGAGGAGAGATTCTTTCCTAACTACTGCAAATTTATGTGTGATTGTTTAGTCCGTTATTTAATTTTTAGATAGAACCAGTGTGTTTAACATGTCGTTGTCGTACACCTCCGTCATATTTACCAACATCTGCTCAATGCTATATGAAGTGAAATTTAATCTGATGGTCTGCCCGTAGAAACGTTTTTTCCTTCAAGGCTTATTTACTTCTATCTCTAAAATAATTGAAACTGTTGAAAAATAAAACGTGACAGTATGAAAGATTTGTGATGTGCAAGAGGAAAGTAGAAATCGAAATCTTTATTTCATTGCCTCGTTTCATATTTCAAAGTGCTTTCGAAAAAAATGTTTGACCTTTCTTTAACATAAGTGGTTCTAGATGTAAGCTTGTCTTTTGTCATGATAAAACTACTCTTTTTCACGATGTTTTTGTATTCAATCTCACAGTGGAAAACTTGCCTTGTGGTTAAAGCGCAAACAGCTCCCACAGCGATGATATATTTGGCCACATTCCACCCCACCTGTTCAAACGCATAGGGAAGTGGGGCATCCACCGGAATTGTGTAGTAGGGTATAAGCAACGTCATCACTGCGGAAACCATAGCGTAGGCGATGAAGCAAACCGACAAACACACCATGATTGCTATCGGAATTGAGCGCTGTGGATTGCGAACCTCCTCACCTGTGAGTTACGAAGATATTATGTGAATGATGAAGAAAAGCAAGTCCGCCTACACTCAATTTTGGCGTTTTCCGGTATCAGAAAACGGTTAATAGCGGAACATTTCAGAACCGGTTTCTACAGAGTGCAACTTTCGTCAACCCAAGTTATTTATTCATTAGCCTA
Organism: Paragonimus skrjabini miyazakii; assembly: GCA_014338405.1. NCBI lineage: Eukaryota > Metazoa > Platyhelminthes > Trematoda > Plagiorchiida > Troglotrematidae > Paragonimus > Paragonimus skrjabini miyazakii. The sequence continues at coordinate 24,704 of JTDE01001094.1, forward strand.
AACGGCAAAGTTATGATTGCTTTCTGCATTATTTAAGTAAACTATACAATAATCTTTTTATAATCAGCTGTATTGCTTATTAAGAAAAACGTTGTTTAACAGAAGTGCCAGCAAACTCATTAGTGAAATACCGATTAACATGACAGGTCTAAATCAGGAAGCGAGGTACTGCAGATAAAACTTTGATTGTAAACTTTTCACAAACACGAAACTTTCTGACAAAAGTTTGATGCTGTTATATGTTAAAAAAAGCCAGTAGGTCTCAGTAAAGGTTTGCATTCTAATACCAGAAGACTTGTACAAACAATCGTTAACCGAAACTAAGCCAGCTTAGAAAGGATTGATAGGAAGTTTGAGGTATATAAATGAAACGTCAGTTAGCTAATTTTATTGGTTAAAAATACATGTAGTTAGATAACTTAAGATCAGAAGTTGGTGTCTAAACACTGTACGTGGTGTTCATGAGTAGTTCATCCTCATTTCTGTAACAGGTAAGGGAGTTTGCAACAAAATCACCAAACTACCAGAATTTAGGTGAGGAAAAAATGATAGATATTGTCATGTCACATTATTCCTAAATAATAATCTGGAGGCAGATATAACAAACATATCGTTCGATAGCCTCTTAAGACAGTGGGGCCCACATGCTTTGAAAAATAACTGTCTACTGAGAAAAACACGGCGGACATACGAAATTATAAACGATCTTAAAAAACAATATCGCTATGTTATAACTCGACACTGTTTGTTGCGTAAGGTTTGGACATACAATTGAAATGCCAGCACCCTTGACAATTCATGTAGCGACCACAGAGCGGTGTAAAACCTGTAGCAGTCAGGTCGTAAATTTGCAGACATGACAACGACCAATTCCTTCTTGACTTAGTGAGTGCATCGATAAAACTCATAAGTCATGTTGTAGACCTTTAATCCTGGCATTTGAATAGAACCACCTGTGGTACATCAATATATACAAAACGTTAAGTGTTGAATAACTGGCTTGATACAGACGTTGGCTCCGTCATTGTGAGATATATTCAAGTGGAGAGATTGATGAGAAAAATCTTTTCAGGTGGGTTGAAAACACCGATTAACAATCATTTGGTGCAGACACAACGAGTGTATCTTCGATGTAAACGTGACATCGTCAGTTATTAGCTATTTGTGAGCGGGGCGTGTGATGTGAGTGAAAACAGATAAACCTTTCAAAAGACTTCAACTCAAGGTACTGTTTAAACGCAGTAGCAGAAAAGATGTAACAACCTACTTGAAGATTCCGGGTAATTTCGTAATTCGGCACCTCCTTCTCGGTCGTACTGATGTAACTCAAAGTCTTACAACTGAGACTAGTCTAAGAACTGGCTAATTTATTATGATACTGGAGAACATTTTAACTCGCTTTCGACACTAGCATAAGTGGTTTTAGATCCATCAGCCCCCATGTGTGTCTTGAGTGCTTCAAGATGACCCAAGACAACATTGAGAGGGACCATAGTGTATAAGCGCAGGAGAAGGCGGTGAATTAATCATTCGGGTTGACAGTTAATATTTGGATAGATAATCCAGCAGTACAATCAGTAAATCAACGCACCACTTACAATTTTAGATTTCTAATAGGATAAATTTTATGTGGATGCTTCAGTTGAGCCCACACTAACTAAATATTCGCGGTTCAACTCTGTTTGTTTGTTAGGAGACGTAGGCCTATTGTTTGTGAGTGGTGTCATAGTGAATAAGCGTGGCTTGGTTAAGTAGAACTAAACTCGGGTCAATAGTGTGATTATTTGGTGAGCAGATGGATTTGAATATGCTTAAGCAAACGCACCGTTCTGAGTCTTTGTGATCTTTTTCTATGTAAACAAGAGCGTTAAGAAATAAAAATACGCTTAAATGAAATGGCAACATCTCATAATCAGTTTAGTTATGATAAGTTTGAATGTCCGACGGTGACAAATCAAAACTGTGGAGTGCTACAGTATGAAGCATTATATACACATTTGTTCATCAGACAGAAAGAAAGACTGAACTGGAATTTGGGTCATTGACTGGTAAATGTTATGCCTTTCTCAAGTCTTTCATCGTTTTCGTGAAGGAGAAAAGAAGAAGAAGCAGAAAACCAAGTTTTCCCATGAATTTTGTTAACTATGCTTGCTTGAATACAGTCTCAGTCGACTTGTTAGATATTCACATTCAGATCGTACAAAAAAAGATATGAATACACAAAATTTGTTCGAGTCAAATTCAAAGATGAAATCAGCAATCAATGTAAAAATAACTCAATCACATTCTAAATTAATAATTTTCTCATGAAGATGCAATTTACTATCCGATTCCATCTTTCAGTTTACTTGTTTTGAACAATCAATAAATTCGAGTACACTTTCAGTGAACAGCTGTTTGTCCTGGACACTGATAGGACATTCCGTTAGTCAAACTATGCTGCATGTTAGCTTGACAGGTGGTTTACTTACCGTTAAGAGCAGTTCTTTAGCTTGTAAATTTTTTGCAGTTCTTAACCACAACTTTTTAACGTTTTAAATATCTAATCTATTAGATATGATATATTTTTTGGTATGTCTTGCAAATTCTAGACTATTTTTAATCCACGTTTATAAGTGAAGTATCGTGTCTTCTTAAAAGCTGAATAACTTTCATGTCTGTGTGGAGGTATTCGAAAACGGACAGAAAAGTATCCACACAGATACATTCTTCTACAATGTCTAGTTTAGCCAAATCACTGGGCTACTGGAGTGCATGGTTTAAACTATCTATAGTTGGTATAAAAAACGCATACGTGACAGCTATTTTATTTTCTGTCCAAATATTGAGTACATATTGTTGAACTCGAGATATCTACAATGTGAAGTAAGCACCACCACTATCTGATCAGAGCTTTCCTAATCGAGTAGACTTTTCATGTAGTCCGTATTGAACTAGTCTTAATGAGAGTTAGGCACTACTGATAGGTTCTAACAAGAACGGAGTTTTATTCTAGAACCTAGCTGGAAATTCTACGAAAAACTAGAAGGCTGTGACAGATTATTGATGATGTTCAACTTAAATAAAACGAAGCTTCGACTTCACATAAGCAATTCACTAGGAAGATGCACTAAATAAGATTGTACGCCTGGAGTAACTGAGGTTTTTTCAACGAGCATTTGAGCTGAATGCAGAAGAATTGTCTTTACCTGTGTCGAAAAATCCACATGGGGCATATTACATTCTATATACATTAAAACAGTATACATTCTAAATCCACCCAAAAATTCTCTGTTTATGACAGTCCTCTGTCAAAACTGACTCACCCGTAGTGGCTATGATGTCGAATCCCACAAAAGAATAGAAGCAGGTTCCAGCCCCCGAGAATACACCGGATAATCCAAAGGGTAGAAAACCACCTTTACCCACGTTATAACGGCCAGCTTCTTCAGGTGGGATCTGAAAACAATCATGGTCTAACAGTTAATTACTAACAAAATTGGTTCCAGAAGCTTGGCGGGGGGTAAAGTAAACTGTTGAATGTGTGCACTGATTGGAAGCAATAACTCAGGAACCGGTAGAAGCCGGTTGTTCAATTTTGGTCAGTTCAACCAACACAGTTATTCTGCCCTGATTTTTGGTATTTGTTCTAACTTGTTTACGACCAGCCACCGATTTCTTCGAGTTTCATCAACCTCATTGCAACTAGGTCTTAGTTGATAGGTTAACAACAGTTACACAAAGTCGTTATGCGGTAATCGATACCAACCAAGTTCAAAGTGACAAAGATATTTATGAAGTCGTGGAAAAACTTCTCTGGTTCAACTGAACTATTTAAGTGGAGAACATGGTTTCGAGCGATTATCACATTCTGCAAGAATTATTCCTCGTTATGATCACAGATTATTGAACATATGTTTCCTTAATAGTTTGGATAGTTCTACTGGAGATATCAATTTTGAGATGGAGTACCGAAAATTGAAGCTTCTAAGTACTCATTCAGGAAAAGACACATTAACATCAAATATGTTTATTCCCGCTATTATGTAATGTACTGGAGTGTGTATCACATTTATAGTGAGTAAAACCGTTCTTCGTCCCGACTTGCTTGAAATCTCATCTCCAGTTATTGATTTATTTCAAAACTTAATCAACATCCAGTTCAAAGTCGTTAATTGAAAACAAACTGATGTTTCTGTTCAATGCTTCATAATTTCATCCAGCGAATATCAAGCTGTTCAGGTTTATTTTAAGCCTCCAGTTAAAAAACGGAACAAGCAAGCGACGATTTTGCTACCAGCTGCATAGGAACACTGATTCTTTTTGTCAATCACTGATGGCTATACTCAACCAGCACTAGTTCACTGTGGAGTGAAACGTCACTGGCACCACTGGACTGGTGAGACAAATTGGAAAATACGAACTGAAAGTAAGATGGCAACCAATTATTTTGAAAAGGTTTTATGTTATGTTTGATTTTGAAGTCAGTTTTAAGACAATTAACGTATGTGAAGATATATGTTAGTGAGAGTTATTAAATACGTCTACAAACAGATTATTGATTGTACAATTGCAGTGATTGTTTCAGCCCGTGAGTCAGTTTGGTTTTAAGTGGTTCCGGGTCCTCACGGATTTTTCTAGAAACAGGAAGCAAACTCAAACGACCAGCTGATATAGGCCTCCGTAGCTGCCCTCATTTAGAATTGTGCCTTACTTAGCAGATGTTTAATCATACGGAAGACGATCAGAAAGATGGTTTCCGTGTTGACCAATTATACAGTGGCAGATATTGAATCTCTTCCTTTCGCATCATCGCACGGTTACACAAAATGCCGTTGATTAACCAACCCAAAAACGTGCGCTGTGGTATTGCCAACAAGATATTTTCGGCAGTAGCAAACAAAAAGCTGCTTTTAAAGCATAGCAGTACACCGTTGAGTAAAATCATAACATTCCTTCTAAAGCAAACTCACTCCTACTCCAGAGTCGAGGCAATCATTATAAATAGTTTACAATCGTTCTATTGTTTATATTCCAGTTTATCTTGTTAATTATCCTAACGTACATTATGTTGTAGTTAGTCTGACTATCACCCACAGAGGGTAACCTTATCACCTCGAAAATTGATTGCGTTCTGCCGTTTTCTTTTTTTCTATTTACACTTTTTATAAACCAGTTAGATGTGAGAATGCCAGAACCCGCCAGTTATCTTTTAAAAACTGTAACCTGTTCTCGATTTGAACATCACCCACAATTGATCGCAGCTGTGGCATTCCCATAGACTATCCAATCGGCCCCATTCGAAAAGAAGCATTAGACTCGAGTTTCGCTCTCATTAGAGCTCATCAGTAGTGCATATCATCGCCACTGCCGGGACTTGAACCACGCGCAAAAGTGGTTGAGCGTTCACATATGATAATTCGGTCTTGCCTAACGTGAGGTCAATAGCGCAATGGTAAACACGATTGCCTGGTGAACAGCGTGTCCGTGGTTCTAATCCCGACAGTGGCAAGAATACGCAATACTGACGAGTTCTACCGAGAGCGAAGCTCGAGTGTAGTGTTTCTGCTGTTCAGAAGGGGCCGACTAGAAAGTCTATGGGAATGCGACAGCTGCGATCAGTTGTGGGTGATGTTCAAATTGAAATCAACCAAATCCCTGACTACTCATCAGTAACCTATTCTACCAGTTGAAATTGTCTAGTTGATTCACTCTACTTGCATTAATCTTGAACGCATGGTCATTCTTATTATCCCTCTGGTCCTCCAGGTTTAACAGACAAGCGGTTTAGTTTCTTTATAGCGAACAGCAGAGTGACAAACGTAATCCGCAGGTAGGATTTCACATTTTGGTGTAATATGTCATTGACCGGACTAAAAAGACTGCATTTAAAAGAAATGAGTACAAAGTGTGCATTACAAAAATATTTTACTTATTGTGAGCCTTATCAACCGAAATTAAACGACGCATTTCAAAAATTATATATAAACAAATTTATATGATCTTACTGTTACAATTGGCAATACAGCAGATTGAAATTTTTTTTGTCATCTGCAAGAAAATCGATTTAGATGAGAACCAATAGTTCAGAAAACATTCTCTTATGTTCTACCTTGAAATTATATTTTTGTCGTTTCCTAACAACGTCCTCTGCATCCTTGAAAACATATTGTACGGAAAAATCAATAGTATTACGATAAATAGAAAACATTTGTAATAAAATATTGAGCCGACATCTAACCGTCACAATTTATACTTATGCTATTATAGTCAATATGAAGAGACTACTTTGATTGGTTGGCGCGCTGAACCACCTCCTCGTGGTGCCGACTGGGCGGTCTCGGTGCAAACCTTGAC
>JTDE01001094.1:36989-49220 GCA_014338405.1 Paragonimus skrjabini miyazakii
TTAACGCTTGCTATTCTTGTGAGAGGACTTGTCATTTGTTCAGTGTTGCTGACTACGCAGCGTCTCACGTTTGACAGAGAGCCTGTTTTTACATTCACCCTTTACATATCTGTTGTTTATTTTTGGTGTCACCGATTGTTCTTCTCTTGTACGAAGCTATGTATATTGCTCTTCAAAATAAACGATAATGCTATTATAGTCAATATGAAGGGACTACTTTGATTTCGTTTCAAATGGGTGAGGCTGAGCAAGGAATTTGACTTAGGTCCAAAAGTGTGAAACGAGTTTAAAATTGTCTATTCTATTCAAACACGCTCATCATACTAAGGACTAACTGGCAAACAAAACTCAACTTTTATGAATGTCTTCCATAAACAAGTTATTACATGTTTTCTACTTATATCAAACCCAAAAACATGATCATAGTTTAAGAAGAATATTGGACTTAAGAACCCACCGGATCTGCACACTGGACTACACTGCTCAAAAACTAGAAATTTTCCCATCCACGCGGCAAATCAATAGATATTGAGAATGTTTCATTAATGGTCTAATGCTAAACAAACCACGATTAAGTCAGCAATCCAGCGAATTGTTTGTTCAATCAACTTAATTTACAACACAGCCCATCCGAGAGTCATCAATCAGAGACAAGACAGACTTATGCTTTCCAATAAAAGAACTGAACCTATACATCCCAGTGCATATTTTCCGTACAAATTTTCAAATGGTTATGAACATCGCCATACAACCAGAAGTGATACGTCTGTATATTCAAGATTGAACTGAACTATATTCAGATAGGTTCACAGCCGACGTAGTAATGACATTTACCGGTAAACCTCAGCTCGGTTGACATAATTCTACCCTACACCAGCAGATTACAGTGTGAAGTTAGTGTTACCTTTCAAGATCATACTGTAACAATAGTACACGATACCAAATTAAAACCGGACTTTATGTGTTGGTCAGGTGAAAGGAAAGTTGTGGTTAGTAGCTACATAATTGAAAATTACTAAATAGGTGGCGATTTTGATTTACACAAAATAAACCTTACAGGTTATCGCAGCTGTTGTATTCACATGGCATTTTTACCCATCCACTTTTGGAAAAAAACACCAAACCGAAATTTTCCTCTCGTTATAACTCGTCAATACTGACTATCTTCGTTACAGTCGGGATTTGAACTCCGGTCACTTTTGACTAGACAACTGTGTTGACCATTGTACCACTTGTCTATCATTGGACTTAACGTTCCAGTGACTGTTTTCCGAATGGAGTATTTACATGTGATAATTCCGTCATGCTTAATGTGAAATGAATTGCGCAGCGGGCAGCACAGTTGCTTTAAGAAATATTGACCAGCGTTCAAGTTCCTGTCTTGGTATTGATAAACAATTGTTAGCCCTCGTGGTTAGGCTTGCGAAACAGAAAGAATAGTCAAAAAATGCTAAGTGACCTGTTTCCAACCGAAGAATCTAAAACTGCCGTTGCCACTATGCGATCCCATGGCTACTTGATCGTCATGCGAAGCCATTGTAATCAATGAAAAACCTGGTAACATTATGTGGACTTTTCTGTCCATACTAGTGGGGTAGGAGCAAGTGAATCACAAATGAAATAATTTGGTTTCTTATCCATCTGTTGTTTAAAAGTGGGAATATCGAACGTGTATCAATGACACCATTAGAAATCATGTTTTACAAACAGGTGTCTTCGGTAATTTTCGTCAGATCTTTACGATTACATAAGTATTGAGCGGATTGTATGTACGAATCAAAAGATATAGGTTACTAAATTTTATGAGCACTGGGACAGAGTACAGTCAACTAAAAGGGGATTATGCTGTTGATTTTTTCCTAGGAATGGCACACACTTTCACTGAGAGTTACATGCTTACTAGTGTAAAGTGTTTCAGGTTGTTCCGGGACAGTTGGTGAAGGAAGGCAGTTTGCGCAAACTGCTTCTGCGCGCTCAGACATAAAATCTGGAAACCGTTAACGGCAACGCCGCTCACTTAGTGTCATACCACTTTGATTTTTCAGCTAATTGCCACATTTTTCGGTAAAAATCGGTTCTTCTCCTCCAAATGTTTACTAAAATTTCTTTTCGTTTAACCAACTAGTTACATGTGAATATTTGTTCAGAAAAACTGGTGCAACTCTTTACTTTGTCATCGAAACTTAGCATTCTTTATTTACAAACGATAAAACTTCCTTCTGAAGAAAAAATGTCCAAGACATCCTTGCCAGCGGGTTAGTTTTCAGTACAATTTCAGAATAAAATCCGATTTTGAAATTAAGCATTTCCTTTTTCGTGGACCAAGGTACAAAATTACGTGTGTGTAAATCGATGGTCAATGACCCTCAGTTTCATGGTAGACTGTAAGTTATTATTACTTTCAAGCAACTTTCTGATGGTGGAACCTCCTGTGCTGCAAAACATTTTGTAATAATTTAATATAATTTCTCTCGATAATGTGATATGTTCACTGTATCTAATCGAACCTCTTAAAAGTCGTATGTGTGAAAACGGCTGCATAAGTACTGCATAAAAATTATTCTCAAGTGACATGTAACAAATTTTGTCCGAGGTATACTGACATTTAGAAACGATCTGTGCATTGTAGTACCATCTACATCTAGTCAAACTTTACTTACAACAAAATAATATTAAACTGCATCAATCTGTCAGAAGCAGAGGCATAAACTTTAAATATATAGTAAAATCTTCGTTGATTGTAAACCCGATTTACTTTAAAAGGTTTGTGCTATTCTTTCGTGATTACATATCTTAAAAATAGTTGATATCATCGAGATTTTATATTTTTGACTGTTTGTCATAAATTTAACGGCGTCAGCATCATTAATGCCGGATAATCAAAGCGTATGTTAAAGAATGTAGGTCCATGAGAAGTTATTATATGTTCGTTATATTTCCAAGTATCTAATTAAGGCCACTTATTGCACACACCGACAACGGACGCTCTGTACATAAACTATTGCTGATGAAAAAGAAGGTGTGATTAGTTGGGCGTAACCAATATGTGGTCACTGGAGTAGCGCTCACCGATTTCTCTCAAATACACTAGGCCGTAATCTCAGCCTCCAACCCTGACAAAATAAATGCTACCAGCAATTCGCAATAAGAATAAGCTTCAGTCCTGGAGCTCAGTTTTGAAGTAGACAAGATCAAATGTTCACCTGAGGGTTTGAGCAGATGTGAATAGCTTTTGACTCGTAGTTTATAGCCACCTGATGGGCCAGTTACATCAAATTAGTAACAAGAGGTTCTCTCGGTGTGAGCATTCAACAGCGGATCGCACATTGCGGTTCCGTTTGACTTATTTTGAATAGTAATCATTGATAATTAATTATTCAACTCACTTTGCTATGGTGGAGGACAGTCTGGGTCCAATTGGTGGCGTCCACTGTCCTCATTTCCGGCAACTCATTAGAAAGTTAGAATTTTTTAGATGAGGTGCACATAGGGCACAAGAAACCTGAGTATGACCACTAGTTACAGATTTATAAGCAGAACAGCGAAACAACAGTTATCAATGAGGTCCACTTTTCCTGTCAAATTAATCCCGACAACACTGTGGGAGTTGTCTTGGGGATCAATTTCAACACGGTTTACAGTTTCATTATTTTGAAATTCCGTGACGGAGGTATCCTTTATTGGCTTTCGGGCTCTGCTTCAAAATTCCGCCAGATTTGTCAGTAATACTCATAAAACGACAACAGATTGCCACGCTTCTTCTCCTAGTAGGCCTGTCTTTTTTCGTCATCAATAGACGATCACAGTTCGTTTCAAGGTTTTTAATAGGATGTAAGTTTGAGTTATCTGAAATACACTGACCTGCTGATAAAACCAATGTGATTTACGGTCGCCAAAGTGAAGCGGTGTAAACAAAAACGAGCTAACATAAAAACGTTACTGTAGTTCATCGGTCGCATGTTAACATTAACTGGTTTTTGTCCCGTTATCAAAATGAGTCAGTGCATTTATCTCTGTGCACAATTTGGACTCTGTTTTCTCAATCAAAAATTATACAACAGTTAACTGAGAGGACTAGCGTACTGAACCGATTAGCGTCTACATACTGCACAAAATACATTCAGCATCAGTTCACCATCAGTTAATGAGTTCGTGAAGCGTGAATTTCAGCAACAAGCTGTTTGATGTAGCTGAGGGATTAACCATAAATTCCCCGTTATACAGATATAAAAAGCTTGCGTGAGATTTCTGTTGTTCGTTCAGATAAAACTTTAGGTCGTGTATTACACGGGCTAGATTGCACACTTTGAAAAGGATGCACTAGATTTGAGTTTGTACTTGTTTGAGCCAATCTATGGTACGTTTTTGTGCATAGGTCAATGGTTAATCTTTGACCATTGTTGCAGTTGTTTTTGAATAGGCGCAAGCAACTAAACAAATGTAGAATTTTAATCAAAATCGTTTGAATGTAGGACTGATGCCTGTGACAAAAATCTGTTTCGGTGAATGAGCTATGACAAACGAAGAACTTGGAATACATGCTTCTTTTGGTAAAAGGACGGACAGGAAGTCTCTCACAAGGTGTAAGTTCCGACTAACTATATCACTCACCTTGAACAATCAAAATTTTCCATCAGTCTCCAGAGACTTGGACCATCGATCACTTATGGCAAACTTTCGTAGCTAACTACGTCAACTGCAGGTGGTTGTTATAACAGCTGTGACGGCTTAGTGTCCTGCACATATTTCAGAGGACTAAGCCAGTGAGGTAGGTGCTTCATCTAGTAATTATCAGACGAATTATTAGAAGTGATTAATGTAGGTTTATTAACTAAGGGTCTCACTTTATTCTTCAAGCGTTTGGATTGAGCAATTGTTCAAACCAACCAAAGACTTGCAACAAAATCATTGCTAAGCACTACATCACGGATGGTGACTGATCCGATTTTGATTTCGTTGGCTGTACTGAAACGAAAATTACTTTAATCGTATTAATGATAGTTTTGCTATAGTTTATTTTCAAAAGTTGTCGGCACATGGAAGATTATGCTACTGTCTTTAAATAGTTTTTGTTTAATACTCTACCGACACAGTATTCCCCTATCAAAAAAACTGTGCCTAGATACGAGGTGTTTCTTCCCTGGCTATGTTTTCTTTCGTGATAAGTTCACGGTGTTATTATTATGAGTAAGGAGCGATCGATAAGGTAACGTTACTTTGTAAAGACCGCCAACATAAGCGAGTTTGACTAGGATGGTTTCAAGATCGTTGTTAGTCACTTTCTGTTAAGTGACCATAGCATGGAACTTTTTTCCCCACAATCTTGCATTTATGGTACGTCTCTTCAAACTTTTGCTATACAAGTTGCCAAGCAAAACCGTCTCTATTTACTAAAAAGCCCAAATAGCATTTGCTGTTACTGTTCATCTTGTACCTGTGTTTTTAACAGGAAAACGAGTACTTTTGGTATATTTGGCAAGTAAACTTAGTAATTTCTAACAAGCGGAAATTGCAAAGTTTGTGGAAACAAAGGCATCGAAAGGTCCTTAAACAATGTTGCTAAGCGTTGCTCTCTGCTGGTTACTATAAATTTCAAAAGTGTGAACGTGGAAATCGTCTAAAAAATAACATTTGAGCTATCAACTGAGTTTTCTCATAAAAATACACTTTTCTGCAGTGTTTTCAAACGAACTGTTGACGTACACTTGCTGGATCCACTTGCCAGTTTGCAAGATTCACTCGAAAAAAGCCCGTTATGATCACGTAGGAGATGACACCTAGGTTGACCAACGTAAATATGTTGTTGACAAACGAAGATTCTTGTACTCCTAATAGAAGAACAGCTGGAGACAAAAAAGAGGGAGACATAAAAGAAAAAAAATTTTGAATTTTTCTGTGTGATGCTAAACAGATGTGAAAATGTTGTATTCATAACATTAACCTGAATGCCTAGCGAAAGCGCGCTTTATTTAAAAAAATGTTGGGAAGACGAAACACACGCAAATACTATATGCAATCACGGTCGGGCATGTTCAAGGTTAAATGATTCGGTAGAACATGTAATTTGGGTATGCAAACTAGCGTGTGCAATTTCGAGTTTCGCTCTCAGAGGAGCCCGTCAGTAGTGCATATTCTCGCCACTGCCTGGACTAGAAATCCGGCCACACTTTCGTGAGGCAACCGTGTTGACTACTGTGCCGCTGACCCCAAATTAGGCACGGCCGAATTATCATATGTGAACATTCAGTCACTTTCGTTTGTGAGTAGTGATCAGGTTGCCCGATCGTCTCGATAAGGGACATAGTTACCTTCTTTTAACTCTATTCAGTGACTCACTGAAAAATATAACGGATTTTAGCAGAACCGATTAGAACTGTGTGGAAACGAATGTGTAGGAAACCATGAGACACGTTCGTAGACCAGAAAGCTAGCAAGTTGCAATGTGAGGTCATTGGCGCAATGATAAACGTAGTTGCCTCATGAAAAGCCTGGCTGGAGTTCTAGTCCTGGCATTGGCAAGGATACGCACTACTGACGAGTTCTACTGAGAGCAAAGCTCGAATGTAGTGCTTCTGCTGTTCGAAAAGGGCCGACTGGAAAGTCTGTGGGAATGTGACGGCTGTAATCAACTGTGTATGATGTTTAACTGGAAATAAACCAAATTCCTGACTAATCATCATTAATAAACTAAATCAATGGTCAACCCACCGTTTATATTCTACCAACTTACCTGGAAATTTATCACCAACTTTACTTGTGACATAGTATTCAGACGTTCTACTCTGAGGGAATCTCTTTCGAACGAAGTATTAGCAGCTGTTGGAATCAGTGTCTAAGCAACGAACGTCTTTTTGATGCATGTGTCCTTAGTTGTATAATTGAAAAGGCGTTCAAACTCTTCTAACCATATTCGTCATGCAGTGTGCAATTAAAAATGATAGGGGTTCGAAGTGCAGTTATTTTTAAGTATCCAGTAGGACTTAGTTTGATCAAATTTGCATTCTATTGAACATTAGTTTCAATGGAACGATAGGTTTAGGCCCACGGATGCATTGGCTGTTACAGGAAAGAACAAGACCTCTGATTGTGCGTTTCTATCTTTGCGTCGGTCAAGTATAGTTTCGCTGGATATTCTGTAAATTTAAACAAAAGATGAGTGAGGGTGAATAAGGTGGAACATTAATAAACTTATTGTTATACAGGCGTATCAGTGACAAACACTGATGCCCACTGAAATTATATACTGCCAGATAAGAACACTTAGTGACTGTAGCAGTAGGATAGGTGGGTGGTGTTGTAACATGTAAAGTAGATTATTTATCAAAAATGTGTCTATTGAGGCAAATTTTAATGCTTCCAAGTGATTCAGCACAAATTATATATTTGGGTAGTTTGTTCCAGTGTGACAAAAACCAAACGACACAACAGTTTTGTCTACATTTTAACCTGTCTATCAAATGAGGCATTTTCATTGAACGACCTCTTGGGCGTGTGTCTTTGTATATTGGATAGAGATCATCCTGTGGTTTGCAGAATTTTGTGGGTGACACCTAGGTCTTCCTTGAAGTATCTGTAGGTAATTGAGACATGACATAATCCTGCTAATTCTCCTTCAGGGAGGATTATAGAAATCTATATTTCCTCTGGAACTTCACCTCAGAATACTTATATTAGGTAGTAAATCGCATTTAAGATAACTATGATAGACATGTAAGTTTGTTTCCAGATGTGAGCGAAGGATGGAGGTGAATATAATGGCAGAGACTTGAGGGTAATGAAGACCGCAAGGTTTTCTGATGTGCGGTGTCATTTGTGTTCATCGGTTGTGACTGCACAATTTGTAAACAGACTCACAATGACTGACCATATGATTTACCGGCATACACATTTGAGTAGTTTTGTGTTGCTGTGAAAGCAATCGGTGCAAGTTTGATGGCAGATGTGCATGGCTTTGCAGTACTGGGATTAAACAGTACGTTATTTTTTACGGGCCACTAGTTGGGTCACTCAAATTGTCTTTTGAATTTTCCATCCTCCTCAAAAGATTCCACAGACCTCCAGATTTCTGACTCACTGGTGTACAGCAACACTGATGGTTTACCATTTACTCGGCTGATTTAGAAATATGTAGCGATACCCTGTCTCAAACACTTGAAGTTTACAAGTGCGTGCTTTTCTTTCAGTACAAAATATTGTCATGCTCGGACGGAACAGTTCTGCATTCTCTATTTCCCTTTTACAGCAACTCTCCGGGAATCCTATTACAACTGAGTTTCGACAAGTACAGTTGTTTTCCAAAGCTCGTCTGTTTTGTCAAACAATGAGGGAACACTGGTATAAATAACAGTGAAAGGATACAATTTCACCATTTCCACCAAACGAAGCAGGTGAATTCAGTTGAAGAGTAACGATCACTTGGAGTCAGTGTGTTGTGGTGCTCTTTTGGATAGTCATTTTCCATTGGAACGACAAGGAATCGACTGTTTGAACGTCCGGGGTGGATTCGGCAAATTTGTCTAATTCATTTAGGGCTTTTTCAGTGACAATTGAACTGGGTTTTTATGATGGTAAGCGGTCGTCTTTACTCACATCCGATGAGTGTATCCGCTGTTCTATGATCTATCAGAATAATATCAAATCATAATAGGCAATTGTGGATAGACGGCAGGTTAAGCTGTGTGTACGTACTTCACTGCTTTTTCCGTTAAGAAAGTTCATCACAGTATCCAAGACACATTTATCGAGGCTAAGTACGATGGCCGGGTAAAAGACTTATATTGGTGTCTGTGAGAACAGAGAGACTAGTGAGTAATATTATGAACGGTTACCGGTCTAGACCACACACCCTTTGGACATAACTGTCAAAATTTTACGACAAAGACATATTGCGCATACTAAGACTTTTGCATCCACTTCCACAAACTCCCTGGAATCCGAAAGATGGTTGCGGCAGGTATAGTTGTTCCAGTTGAAGAATATCGGAGTAGGTTTATCAGTTATATTGTGGCTGAAATGTTGCGACCCCATCAACTCATCAGTATGAAGAGTAAACTAATAGTTGGTGTATTTAGGGCAACAGCCTTTGTTCATTATTTAGCGTCGTTTACCAAAGACCCCCGGAAAATCCGAATGGTTAGAGAAATTTAACAATTCCTCTGTTCAACTCTTCTTATTCGGCTGGCATCGTGGGGGTACTCAAGCATAATGAATGATATAACCGGTAAGCACACAACTGCGTGCTATTTCAATGACGTTGTTATTGTTATGCTAACAGCTGCAGTTATGATGCGTATTTAGAAAGATAATTTAAAGAGAACGGACTTTGTTCTCCTCTGCCTTCTTATTCTAAAAATGAGTCTGCTTAGAGTTTATTGGTGTATAAAGTTTCGAGTAGCTTGGTTGCGAGGGCTTGCCTGATCCACCGTGATCAACAAAAATTATGGAAAAACAACATAGGATATGGGGCTAACACGCCTACTTATCAAGGTCACAAAAACACAGAAAATGTCAACTGATCGTAGTCGTTTACTTACTTTGTTTGGTTTAGTAATTCGTTTTTGGGTAAGAACTGTTTTATCCGACGAAATGAGACAAAATGGATTATGTAATGAATCTGCTTCATGATGACAAGTTAAAGTTTTGTTGTCTAACAAATTTCATAGAGTCAACTGGAGTCACAGTAGGTATGCGTACTTGACACGCATTTTAAACTTTTGTTTGGGTTTTCCTCTAAAGTCTTGTACAAAAATGACGGGGCCAGTTCACAGGGTGAGTGGGCTTGTGTACTACTTAGAAGGCAGGTTATAAACTTACTGTTTTATACAACCATTTATCACAGACCGCACATCTTGAGAGCGTTAGTGATTAAGTGATCGCCACAATGAAGGAACCAATTCACTACAATCAACCAATAAACACATACAACCACATAAACTTCCTATAATTTCTAACATGGTAGCTAACAACAGTAAAGAGGAATAGCACAACAACAAAAATTAGGAGATAACTGATTAAAAACAGATCATCTTGTAAATATATACGTGAAGTTGGGTATAAAACATACAATAGCTTTCTTTAGATTGGAGATTAAATAAAAAAGCGGATTAGTTTTAACTAATGAATGTCAGTAGGTATGACATAAGCAACTGTCTGGAGGGCTCAACATCTGGAAATTCAACCTGAACAACACGTCAAAAGTTATTCAAAGCAATTTTTGACGGTGCAATTGTTTACAGTGTTGGAGTGGTCCAAAACCGCTAACAGCATTGATCGTTTAAGTCCGGTACACAAACGTCAGACCCAAATCTTCATGAATATTTCCACAGTGTACAGAAAATTGTCTATACAAACAAGGGTTCATTGTCAACTTAAACTGAGGATTATCCGATCATTTAAAGATCAACACTTATACAATTGTGTTATTACTATTATCTGCGCTTGAGTTATCCAGAAATGTCAAGTGACGAGACAATTGACGCTGTCGGGAACTAGCTAGGATAAGTTTCACAGTTTCCAAATCTTTCGAACAGTTTGTAAAATGCCAAGCTAAGTTAATCAATGGTACATGAAAAACCTTTTCGGGTTCGCTACAAGCAGATGCAGATTCAATCGCATTTTTGATTGAATCTGCTCTGATTCCTAACCAGACGATGCCAAAATTAACTGTCTCTCATTGCAGATACGTACTGCTCACTCAAACGACAGAAAACTTACACAGTCAGGGTTAAAGTCACATAAATTACATTAAACATTCTGAGGTGAATCTTCAAAACTTCTACATGGATGGATTTTTCATTGAACTCAGTTCACTTCTACGGTGGCAAAACCACGGTGTATTGAACAAGCATGTTGTCATCCACTGAGCATTAAGCGAGATCCCTATAATCTACGTAGAACAACGTCTTAAAGGCGAGATGAACAAAACCAATGCAGAAGAGACCAACCATGTCATAAATACAGATGGAATAAACACGTTGATACGTTCGGGTCACAAGTACGACCAACTAGAACCTTGAGCCTATGAACAAAAAACGATTCGGAAAAGTCCACGTCACGGTGTACTTGGTCAAGAAACCTGACTAATTTTGTCACATAGAATTCATGCTGCAACTTTACATCATATCATTTACAAACTTACCTGAATGAGACTTGCTGTAACAAGTGTGAAAGCTGAATTAATTGAAGACATTATTTAAGAATTGGTTTTCACTTAGAGGTCGACCAAGTTTTGCAACTGTATTATGGATGACAGCTTGATGACAAATTTAAAAAACCAATTATGAGACAAACGCTGTTGACCTAAACAAAGGCATTTTGTCTAGGTCAACTGTTTCGTTTAAAGACCATTGCATAACAGAAAGAAAGATACGCCAATCAAATGCACCAACAACATTTTCGGTCCAAAAGAAATGTGTGTTTTTTCATTTCTGTATTAGAATGAACGATCAATTATCAGTTCGATTTCTATGTTCCGTACAAAAGTTGATATTGAGCAGGAATCAGTTTAAGTACAAAAATTAGGCAAGGAAATTTTTTTTAACATTTTATTCATATAATTTGTACACACATTACTTCAACCTCATTACTCTGATGTCAAACTGAGTATACTTGCTTTTATTGTGAATAGTTGCAGCGTTACCGTTTGACAAATATCATAGGTTAACCAAATAATTATGGTTGGCGGCATTCGAAACGGATTAGCCTGTCACATTGGCCGAAGCCAAAGGACGCCTGCGCTTTAAACCATCACCGCAAGTGGCCTGCGCTGCACCACTTGCAGTTGCACTCACACACCACGTATCCGGTGTAAACCCGAAGGAATAAGACCAATAGGTGTGTGAGTGAGGCCTTTGTGTCCAGCCGGCCAATGCCGGTTAACCGACTGAATGGCTAGCACGAAAAGGAAACCCTCATCTCTCGGAAAATAAACAGTGAGAGAGATTGCAATGACAAGATCTATACTAGGAAGAAAGATGTGTGAAATGTAATACAAAAAGCATTTCAGTATACGAGTGCATGCTAATGCATTCCGGAGAGGATAAAGTTGGAAAACAAAATTCAAAGTTAAACTACGAAAAGATCAGACAGACGATTCATCATTCAATACACCAACAAAGCTCAGGAAAAGAGTAGGTAGACGATCACAGACACCCCAGTATTTGACAACAGGAGCGGATTAGTTGCCAAAGACAATGGTCCTGGTCGATGCAATCATTATCAAAAATAGAATGG